>CAKOGK010000079.1:0-24067 GCA_933534255.1 Iphiclides podalirius | reverse complement strand
AAACTCTGTTATTATGTCCTTCGCCGTTATTCGAGGCCTTGTAAACAATATTGAGACATTGTTTGTTTTCGCCTGGTGAACAAGACGCCAATGTGATTACCAAAATAATTAAATTTTATACAAATAAATTATACACTTGACAATCCATTTACTTTAATAATGTTGATTTCTGTTAATAATAATCAATTTGTTTTTATTACTAATGACGAATTATATAAAGCTTCAATTTCCATCACAATCACTAGCTATCCTTAAGGTTCAAATAAACGTTCTAAAGATATTAAAGCTATTCGAATTCGTATTTTACGGTGATCTTATTTCCTTTTTGTAGAATTTAAAAAAAAGTATCTTCCGATTTCCAGTTTGCTCTGGCTAAGATTTTATCTACGGGCTCTCTATCCATCCAATCCTTAAATGTTACAGCTGATCCAACGCTCCCTGGGGTTGCGTCGATACCAGCATCTAACAAGACTGATTTTACCCAACCCAAGACTATAGTTCCAGAAGCAACTTCGGCGGGACCTCACGCTGTTACTAACAGATTACATACTTCAGCTTCTTCACGGCTATCCCTACCAATTCGTATAAACTTACTTACCCAATGTACCGGATCTATGTTAATATTTTCCTTGTTTGTGTACAATTTCCAACCAGATTGTGAGTACGAGGTACAGTCAGTTTTAGATCCGTACATTGGCCAGAAAGTTAAACAATTTGCGTCTGTATCGTTTATTAAATTACCGTCAGAAGTACTTAAAAGTGTGAGGTCATGCATTCTAAGCGCAGAGCAGAGTAATAATAAAATAGCGCAACTTCTTCAGCTATTCAGCTATCAGCTATTACCTGACAACCAAAATATTAGACTATTTGTAACCCAAACACTTGTTTTAGTACGAGCTCTAGCCTCACTTGTGCCGATAGATTATAGAATCTGCTTTTGAGCTAAGCTCGCTATCTTTTGGACTACATAAAGTGGATATGACCAATTGGACAAAAATATTTCTGTATGCTAAATTTGCTTTAAGATGGAGATCAAAAAAAAAATTCAAAACCTGTCTGACTTAAAATTAACCTCAGAATGATGGCACCATCTAACCCACCGCGCCCATGCTGGTTTGTAGGTAATTATCGTAGATGTTCGCCATTTCGCACGCAATAATGTCTTTTTTGTTGGGTAGAGCACGTTTCTACGGCTTTAGACCTCCCCACATTTCCAAATTTCCAGTGTCATTTTCTGTACTTTTGGCGGAGGATGGCCATTCGATACGTCTATTAGTTTGGTTTCTAAGCTGTGGACTGTGAAGACGGGGCTATAGCACGCGACTTTAAATCCACTCTCCAAAAGGTTTATATCCACCTCGGTGCTACTAACAAAAATGTGCCTTTTGGTTGATTGAGATGCGTGAGAACACTCGGGATTAGATTCGACAGTGGGAATATCCACGCTAGTTTGAATGCGTTGTGTCTCCAAGCCATACGATCTGTATGATCCAAACTGACATATCTCGGTAAAACATGGGCACGATGCGATGTGAACAGATTTGCTTTTGGGGTACCATATTTTTTGAAAACAACCTCTGTTAGCGTAGGACGTAGGTGCCATTCGGGCAGTATAATCCTTCGAGGTAGGCGATTGGCCATACTGTTGAACATCCCTGTAATGTGACTATGTAAGTATTTCTTAATATTTTGAAGATCTGGTACGGTAAGCTCATCAGTTGTATTGAACGACATCCCCCTCCTTTTCTCAGACATGCCACAACAGATTTGTTGTCGCATTAGAGCAGTGCAGAAGAATGACTCGGATAAAAAGCAAATTAATCTAAGCATTTTAGAACGGTTAGCATTTCCTTCTGATTGGAAAGAAGTCCTTCTCCGTTCATTGCCATTCGTCTCGAACCTGTATGCCATTAAGTTGCGCTCCATCCCGAGTCGGCTGCATCTGTTGTGAGAAAATTAGTTCTGCATCCACCATCTGAGTTTTTGATCTTTCGTAAGCGAAGAGAGACTTCCTTTAGTGACGTTTTCCGAAGCATTTCTTTGCATTGTGTTAAAAGACAGCGGAAGTTTAATCTCCGTTGCGGAACGGCCAGCCGGGCAAAATTAAAGGTCCAACCAAACTCTGAAGTTCGCGAAGTGATGCTTTTTGCTATTTCACACGCCGCGCATTTTATTTGTGGTAAAAGTTTTATGTTCTTCCACGTATCCCTAAACCTAGATATTTCAATGATTTCTGGGGGACCAGAATCGATTTGGAGGTGTTGTCAACACCTCCAAATCACCCAGCCTAACTCTCGTAGGGTTCTGAGAACACCGCTAAAAGCTCGTCGAGAACGACAATGACTCGAATTCGCTGCTCTCTCTAGATTCCCGCTGTCCAGTTTGTTAGAGTTGCAAATTTTAGGGGGCCGCCCCAAAATAGCAAAGAGGTCATTTGCAGAAGATGACCCTTGTAAATTTGCCTAAAAATATCGGTGGAATGGTGCTATAGGGACGTGGTAAAAATAGACCATATTCAGGCGTATGAGGCGTAAGGCCTATTTCTACCATCCAATCGTTTGGATGTAAAAATTCAGGGATTCGATGATCTGATATGTCTAAAATTGGTTAGCTTTAAAAATTTGTTTATTCTTTTCAGATTGAAAATGGGGCGCGTATTACTATCGCTATTTGGGGTTAAAAATAGGGTTGATAAAAAAAACTGGGAGTTTCGGGAGTAGTCTCTCAAATCCCTTCCGTTCATAAATCCATTGCGTACAATGGAGCGGTCTGATGGCGGTTGTCGGTAAGGCACGATAAAAGAAGTGGCGGTCGTGCTTGGAAAGGAATCGGTGCACCGAATTTTTACCAGACTGCTGCAAATGTCGCTAGCCTGCTCCCTTAAAACAGTTATGTTATGTCAAAACTTTCTACTACCTCTTCCACTGCCTCGCGGGCCATTAGTTTGACTTGATTTTTTTTTTTGAACGAATGGCTTTCTTGGATTGGCTGAAGCTTGAACTGGTGTAACTGACTTAAATTGGGGCCGAAAAAATGTTTGACTTCCAGCATAGGCCAGGAAATCATAGTTAAACGCATAAGGTTGCATAGGGGAATACGATTGCAATTGATATGATTCAATTCCCTGAGGAGATTGAAATCGTAAGGCAGACGGTGCCGCGGAGCGACCGGACTGCTTATAATTACTGAGTCCAGGTTGCGCAGCCTGAGATCCCGATGTGTCTCTCTTTTGCGCAGAGAAGGAGGGTTTTGAGAAAATTTTATTAACACCACCGTTATTTTTCAAAAACTCGGAAAATGGAGGACCATTTACTGAACAAAGAGTCACAGGATACGGGTATTCTTAAGTGTAGATTTTAAAAATGTATATTTTACTAAATTTAAAAATCACGATTATGTCGGTTCTACGACCACGGAGCAATTGTAAGCAATAGAGGGAAATTTTTTGAAGATTGCCTGTTAAACTCTGTTTAATTTTAGTAGGCAAAATTTCTTTATCACTGTCATTCAACCACTGTACTAATTCTGATAGTCCCATTTTTAAAGCGTCACTTTGCATAATTACTGTATGCGTAATCGCCCTTAGTGTTCCGAAGTAAAAAATTAAAATTAAAGAAATAAATGTTTACTTTATAAAACTGACTAATCTCATCATTTACCTCTAATTTCACAAACCCCGGCTTAGAAATATAAGACTTGAATTTCTGAATAACGGACATTCGCCCAATTTTCCGATTTAAAATGTAATGAATTTGACAGTTTTAAATGGAAATGCTCTTTGAGAGTCCACAAATCGAATTCAAATTTTAAGGGCCGACTCGGCGGGCACTTCCATAGAACATTGTACTTGTCATAAGTTGTCCGTGTTCATGCCCACGGTGGGTTGACGCTCTAGAATATTCGGGTACCAGCCCAGAGGATGGTAGGCCCTACATGCTAAGTAATTTTGGATTTGACTTACTTGTTGGGTAAGGTGTTCTAATACCTTACTCTTTTTACGACTTCCTCTCTCCTTGCGCGACTGCTTTATGTTACGAAAATTTTGCTGATCTTCATCGTCGCTGGTTGATCAGGACGACGATGATACACACTGGGCGCGCACACTCTCTATCCTCCCGACATTATTTATTTAAACAATCTTTATGACACGAACGAAACTACAACTTTAAGTAATTTTACTAATATTATTTAGAAGAATATTTTTTTTTTCACGAATGCTAATAGCGTTAGTACTTTACGGCTCGAAAGTCAAGACGCCAATGAAGATAACCCCGATGGTCGTCACCTGGTGAACATGGCGGCCGGAAGTTACATATTTCAGCAATAATTGGAACTACAACGACTAAAATACGGCCGGAAACAGAAGATGTCATCTCAATATTGTTTACAAGGCCTCGAATAACGGCAAAGGCCATAATAATTAAATATATTGTGGATTTTTAATTTAAAAAATTTCATCATCATCATCATCATTTCAGCCTGTTTGAGTCCACTGCTGAACATAGGCCTCCCCCACAGACTGCCATGAAGCACGATCCTGAGCCACCTGCATCCATCGACTTCCCGCACATTTGCACAGGTCGTCACTCCATCTAGTGGGGGGTTGTCCTATACTGCGATGGCCAGTACGAGGCTGCCACTCGAGAACCTTTCTTCCCCAACGGTTATCGATTCTACGAGCTATATGGCCGGCCCATCGCCACTTCAGCTTGCTAATCCTCTGAGCTATGTCGGTTAAAAAATTAATAATTAAAAATACTGTAGTTTTAGTTACGAATTGATTTATTTTATCAGAATTTAATTATTCATTCCATTACATATCCAAATACAACATGGCTACGAACTGCAGAATTGAAAGATAACATTGAGTTTAATATTATGGTTCTACAAATTGATATTATTTATCCTTAACTATGTATTGAGTATAGTGATGGCAAAGCAATTTATTAAATGAATTTACAGAACAAATATTTGTGTTAAGAAACATAATTATAGCACATAGTTTAAAGCATTAAAGATTTGAATATCAATAAGCGAGTGTAATACTCCTAAAAAGAAAAAGGAGTGCCCCAGGGGTCCAACCACAGCTGCACCAATATCGTATACGGCGTTATTGCTGTCGGCCGTCCACCCAGCACCCTTGTAAACGCCAGCTGTAAACAAATTCAATTCAAATATCTTTATTATGTATCATATATCTATATGTATAATCTCAAAGTTATTAACAACGACCAAGTTAAAATACAGCCAAAAGATCCAAAAACATACAGGACCATTGTACAACAACTAGAAATTAGAAACACAGAGTTCTACACATACAAACCCAAGAATGAACGGAGTTTTAAAGTGGTTCTTAAAAACATGCACCCCTCAACCGATCCTGAGGAAATCAAAGCGGCGTTAGAAGAAATAGGGCATTGCAGTACCAATATATGGAACATCAAACAAAGAGTAACAAAGAAGCCACTGTCACTATTTATAGTTGAATTAAAAACAAGCCCAAACAATAAAAGCATATATGAGGTTAAAAATCTCATGAACTGCATAATAACTTTTGAACCTCCCCGACCTAAACGTGAATTACCACAGTGTGCCAAATGCCAACAGTACGGACACACCAAAAGGTACTGTCGCCGGAGCCCTAAATGTATTAAATGTGCTGGTGACCATCTCTCGATCGAATGCTCAAGGAAAACCAGGTCAGACAGTGTAAAATGTGTCCTCTGTGATGGAAATCACCTGGCAAATTATAAAGGTTGTAAAATCTACAGAGAGCTTCAAAATCTTAAATTTCCAAAGGCACCAGAACGCAGTAACACCTATGTTCGCAGCAATGAACAAGAAGCCACAGCCGAAAATAAAAAATCTAAGGATAAAGAATCTCTAAATAGCCAACATATGTCATACAAAGAAGCACTAACCAATAAAAATCTGAACAATATAACAACAGAGACAAATCACACCCACCAAAATGATATGCTTGAATTAATGAACCTTATGAAACAGATGATGCAGCAACTGACCACTATGACAAACCTGATATTAGCTCTCACAACCAAGCTGTCAAATACGACTGCTTAAAAATTGCCCTATGGAATGCCAATGGGCTGTCACAACATACCCTTGAGGTAAAGGCATACTTAGAGACACAAAAGATAGATATCCTCCTAGTTAAGGAAACACATTTCACCAAAAAGAGCCACTTTAACATCCAGAACTATAAAACCTATCACACAATGCACCCCGACGGCAAAGCACACGCTGGAAGTGCAGTTCTAATAAGATCTAATATTAAACATCATGAAACAGTACATTACTGCACAGATGAAATACAATCTACAAATGTGGTCATCGAAGATTGGGCAGGACCTTTTACAATCTCGGCTGTTTACAGTCCACCTAAACACAAACTTAAGTTAGAAGACTACATAAGGTTTCTTTCTACAATGGGCCACAGATTCATAGCTGGAGGTGATTACAATGCCAAGCACCACTACTGGGGCTCACGTACCATAACTACGAAAGGTAGGCAGCTGTTAATGGCCATTGAGAAATTAAAACTAAATATTATTTCCCCCGGAGATCCGACATACTGGCCTACAGACTTGAATAAATTACCAGACTTGCTTGACTTCTATATTACAAAAGGCATACCTAACAACTTTATAACAAGCAATACGAGCACCGAACTATCCTCTGATCATTCCCCGGTAGAAATAGTACTAAAAAGGAAAATTACAGTGGTACCTAAACCTTGTAAGCTACACTCCAATAAAACCAACTGGGAGCTCTTCAGACAGCTATTGACAGAAAAATTAGATCTAAAAATTCCTTTAAAGACGGACGACAATATAACTGAAGCGGTAGAACACTTCAATAGATGCGTTCAACAATCTGCCTGGTCTGCTACACCTGCTGCCACAGACTCGTACCATAAACAAAATCATTACCCAAAAACTGTAAGAGAACTATTAGCTGATAAACGAAAAGCTCGGAAAAAGTGGCAAACAACAGGTTATCCTACCGATAAAAAACATCTAAATTATCTTCAAAAAAAACTAAAAATCCTGCTAAAAGACAATGAAAACCAGGACATACAAACATTTCTAGGAAACCTTGATGCTACCGCAGAGACAAATTACTTCTTGTGGAAAGTCACTAAAAAACTTAAACGCCCGGCAAGTAATCAACCTCCTATCCGTAAAAGTAACTCAGAATGGGCTTCTAGCGATGCGGATAAAGCTGCAACATTTGCTGACCATCTCAAACAGGTCTTTATACCAAATCCAGATATAGGCTCCTCTAAAATCCAAGAAGTCACAGAATTATTGAGCCAAATCCACCAACTCGATCCTCCCATTAATAAGCTGACTTATAAAGAAATAAAAACAGCAATTAAGGCTTTAGATCCAAATAAAGCTCCTGGTTACGATCTTATAACAGGAAAAATCCTAAGGGAGCTACCAAAGGAAGGAATTAAATTTCTCACTTTCCTGTATAACTCTATCTTACGAAGAGGAACGTTCCCTCCTTAATGGAAAATAGCCCAAGTTATAATGGTTCCTAAGCCCGGAAAAGAAATCCAGTTGAGCCGCAATCATATAGACCTATTAGTCTGTTACCCATACCCTCAAAAATCATGGAGATACTTATCTTGCATAGATTATCCCCGATTATTGCCGCAAACAATTTAGTACCGGACCATCAATTTGGTTTTCGTCGAAAGCATGGTACTATTGAACAAGTACACAGACTAGTGGAACTTATAAACACAGCTCTTGAATCAAAACAATACAGTGTTGCGGCGTTCTTGGATATTTCACAGGCATTTGATCGAGTGTGGCATGACGGACTACTTTTCAAAATAAAAAAAGCCCTACCTATAAACTTCTACAACCTAATAAAGTCATATCTAAGCGACAGACATTTTTGTTAAACAAGGAGAAGAGATAACGTCTCTATATTCTATTAAAGCTGGAGTTCTGCAAGGCAGCGTCATGGCTCCCACGTTGTATCTGCTGTTTACAGCTGATCTCCCTACCACCGATGGAGTAGTTACTGGAACATTTGCTGATGACACAGCAATTATATCCATGGACAATTCACCAGTCATTGCAGCACAAAAGCTTCAAAACACTCTCGATCAATTATCCAAATGGCTCAAAGACTGGCGAATCAAAGCCAACGAAATCAAATCTGTCCAAGTTACCTTTACAAACAGGAAAGAAACATGTCCACCCGTCACTCTAAATGGCATACCTCTACCCCAAGAGGATCACGTCAAGTATCTTGGAATATACTTAGATAGACGCCTAGCCTGGAAAAAGCATATTTTCACAAAACGATTAGCTATGGGCCAACAGTTGCGTACTATGTACTGGCTACTTAATAAAAAATCACAACTCTCACTTCAAAACAAGCTATTGCTATATAAATGCATAATAAAACCTATATGGACATATGGGCTAGAACTCTGGGGAACAGCAGCTAAATCCAACATTGAAATTATACAGAGATTCCAGTCAAAGATATTAAGAATAATAACGAACGCACCTTGGTATATCTCTAACATTAGACTCCATCACGACCTCTGCGTCAAAAGCGTCATCAGTTTCAAATCCACACAAGTAAACAGTTAAGACACATCAGTATTCCATAACTCATATACTGATAACTGAAGGGCATGCAATTGTTCCTGCTGGTGCATGAATACTCAAATAGGCAAGTTCGTCTGGGTAGTGCCACTGCCTTACAGAACACCAGCGTGAAGAGGAAGAAAGAAGTCAGAAGAAGAAGGAAGTAAGAAATACTTTCGCTTTTCGTCTGGTAAGTGCGTTAAACAAGGCCACTTTTTTTAAAAGTTTTCGACGTTTTGACAAGCTCTCACATGTTGCAGATGTCCATGGGCGGCGATATTCACTTAACATCAGGTGAACTCCTGTTCCCATGAAAATTTTCTTCACATAAAAAAGAAATGTATTTATAACTGTAATAAAAATTTTGTAGGCATAATTAATTGTTATAGCAAAAAACTTTTAATTTTGATTATAAAATCTTGTCAGCACATTTAGTTAAATACATATTACAATTTTTTATTCCATAAATTTCAACCTCAAAGATATAAATAAAAAGGCAAAACTTACTTTGAAACAACCTATTTGATATTCTTATTTTTTTTTAATTCAAAAATATAGTTTCCTGAAGCTCATTTTCGTTTGTATAACTTGTTCTGGACAATGCTCAAATTGCACATCGATATAAAAGATACAATGTTAGCGATGTTGTTGGATATTACTTAAAAGCTGGCACGATCAGTAGCGCAGTAACTAAGCAAGTGGTTTCACCACATTGGGCTGTGTGTTACTTTCCTGTCCAACACATAAATGTCCGAGAACTGTGTTTATCCATGTGCCGGTTGGTAAAAATCTTTGATGGAAAGAACTTAAACAATATGAACACTTGAAAAAAAATGACATGTGTTGCCTTCGTTATTATATGTATTTATATAGTGGAAAACTGTAATTGGCTTTCAATATGATGTGATAATCTGGAAGAACTATTATATGATATGCTGTTGTTTTCCCGAATAAATAAATAAATAAAATAAAAAAATGGTTGACGTGAATGACTTGTTAATGTTTGAAGACATTGTGTATATTTATTTGTAAAAAACAAATTAAGCTTAAGCTTACTCACCAAAGTCCAATAATAGGGTAGACAGCAGAATGTAAAATGTATCTTGAAAAAACAACACAGCTACAAACAGTTTAATAAAATAAACAGTTTTCTTCTCAGTTGCTTTCATAGGACTGGATGTTTGCAATGCTGTACATGTCTGCTACTTTCTTGGACCTAACGTGACTTATAAATGATTATAGTCTATTATATAGTCTGACTGCAAAGTTTTGATATTTTATTTAATATAACAAATTATTGGAGTTGTGAAGTAAATTTCTAATATCTTTACATTCCCAATTTTAATTTAAATAAAAATTAATTTTTTATTAAAATGAAAATCGGGAAAACTCATAGTAGCACATACACTGAACTAGTAGAATTGCAAAATGATGAGTAAGTTAAAACTGAAAAATCTATATTGAAATTATTTAGAATTTAAATTTCAGTTACTCATTTCATGTCGTAGGATGAGAAATTTTTCAATCAAACGTACAGCTATTCTGTATTCAAGGCGTTCTAAACGTTTATCTATATCATTACTATTTTCAGTATCCTCTAGCATTTGCGATACTGAGGCCCCATTAGTAAACGTCTGTAAGCGTAATAGCTCTGCATTCTGAAATTTTTAAATTAAAACCGATCATCATAAAAACCATGAATAAAAATATTTTTCTCATATAAAACTTACAATTTTCCTCGCATCAAGCCCAGATGTTTGTCTAGAACTAGACATGGTTGTTCGTTATATACGTTCGTATAAGAATTAAGAATAAGAACCACAGAATTATAAAACAATGTGATTCTATGTTTAATGACTAGTATTCAATTTCAATCTTCTCTCAAATCAAAACTCAAATCGCTAAGAAGTAAATCAATACACAATGATAGGGATGGCGAAAAATGTATCGATATATCGATATAAAAAATTGAATATCGAAATCGTATCAAGAACGATATTTTTATTCAAACTGATTCAATGCCGTAAAAGATAAAAATGAACGGAAAAAAAATGTGGTCTAATAGTACTGTCGCGGATGAGGAATTGCATTTTGTACTATAATGGAGGTATTTATACTACTCGCTGCCTGCCGTGTTTCGTGCTATAGTGGACAGCGAGACGGCGTTTGGTGCTGTACTTGCTTTTTGTGAGGACATAATCACCCGGAAGGAGGCCACGTAGAGAGAAAGGGAGGCAACTGCCACCCTGGATATCCGCCGCCGGAGACCAGGGCGCAGGAGGCTGGCCTACGCGCGCAACCTTCCCCCCTGATAGTGAGACCTTTTTATTGTTGACGTGGGGACGCGGAGGCAAGAGCGGGTTATGTTGGACTCGCACCGACTAAACCCTCACAATGTTCCACCTAGGCGCACAGATCACACCGCACTCGCCGGTGTGTTTTTACGTAATTGTTTTATACTGTCGATGGCAATAGTCGTCTCATCGTCAGGGAAATCGAGGACGTGTCGTGGTCTGCGCCATTTGCGACGGAACGTACTTAGCGGTAGGGGTCTGTAGGTGACGGCACCTACGACTAACGGATTGGCCCCGAACACCGGACCAACCACCGTTGCAGTGTGAAATTAAATTAGAATAATGCACCAAGCTATGCTTGGAATGATTTTTTGTTGCCCCTAGGATAACATGATCCTGTGTTTTAAGGACGTTTTACAAACGTGAATTTCACGTGTACAAACACCCAGATGCGAAACAACTATCTGTGGGTCACACAAATAGTTGTCCCGTGTGGGAATCGAAAAAATTTAACAAAAAAAATTTACTTTGTAACATCCTTATGTATAAAACTGTTACGTAGAGTTCATTTGTAAAGGTCACAAAGCAAATGAATGGGTTGAATGAATTTAAAAGAGACAAAACATACTGTTAGAAGGAGAGGCTTGTAATTCGCGCTGTGGCGCGAGTTGTATAGGTGTTACAAATTTTGTTTCTTTTTTACTTAATTAGTTTGTTTGAAAATTTTTTTTTTTAATTATGGATTTTGTTTAACGTTAATATTTTTTTATGATTATTGGCAAGTAGCGTAAGACGTGTTCATTTATTGTCGCGATGGTAACGACACGCTGTTTAGTCAGTGTCGGAACGTAGATCTGTGTTCAGACTGTTGTGTCGGAAAGTATATCTGCGCTACTAACGCACCAATAAATTCTGATATCTATACTCAAATTTCTTAATTTTTATCAAAGAAATACAACTATTTATTCAAAACAACATGTATTCTGTTTTCATAACATACAAATATAAAAACTAAAACGTTTACCATGAATTACTTATTAATATATTTCTTTAGGATGTCGTATTTGTTGATAGCTTATAGTAAGAATTGCTTCGAGTAAATAGCACAAACATTCTACAAAGGCAAAAAAGTAATAAGTGTATAGTTAAGTCATATATATAGCTTTACAATAAACCTAAATCATATAGATTATGGTTTTCATTACAAATATTGTTCCGAAGAACAGACCAAGGTTTAAATGTATTAGCTACGATGTAATTGAGTAGGTATTGAGTTTAATTCTGTTGCAACGATGTTAACTCTTAAGTGTTCTAAAAGATAGCGGTAGTAGTACAATAACATTCTATCCATACCATATTGTTAATGTTTAGGTTTTATATGATTTTTATTAAAAAAAGCATTAGATTCTATATTAATAAATTTAGTGTCGAGCAATAGCTAAAAGAAATTTTTAGCAAAAAAATATACCATTTTATTTATTTGTATTGTACAATAAATAAAATGGTATAAATTGTTATTTTTATTGACATAGTCCACACCGATTAGTGTTGTATGTTATTAGCCCAGCGGCTTCGTTCGTTCCCGAGCAGTCAGGATAATAACAACTCTTGCACGATGACACCATCCGCTCTGCTGTACCTTCATGACCCCGAACGAATCGGGAGTACGTTCACGACCCCACAGTCCCGCAGATGGATGGCGGTTTGAACATAAACTTTGATTGCGATCGATAGTAGAAACTTAGAGGAAGCAGTTATGATGTTTCTGCCCTAATTTACCGATCAGTCAGCACGTCATGTGTAAGAGCTGTACGAACTTATTTTGGATAATCAATAAATAGACTTAGTTGCTTAAAGATTTCACGGGCGGAACTACCTACCTTCAAATAAAAATCGTCGCTATCAACCTTCATTCAGCTGTGGCAAAACGGGATCACTCCCTGTTGCCCTCTACCACGAACGCACTACATAATGTTGTACATTTACGTGTAATTACACACAACGTTCTTATTTCTCTGAGCTCTGCTGAATTCTTTCAACTTTTCTTACAGAAAAAAACCTTTATGCGAAATTTCCATTTGTTTTTTTTAAATGTCCATTTGGACGATCCGATCGGTGAAATGGGATAGATATTTTTGTGTACACTGCGAGATAGTAGCGCATTCCGCAGTAAAATGCAAATATTTTTAAATACCTACCTAAATTTTACGTATTTAACAAAGGGTAGCTCACCTCGGCTCTGGCGGTCCTAGGTTCGATTCCCGCACGTAGCGTGTATTATTGCGACTCACAGATGATACTTCCGGATCCAGGTGTTTATTTCCAAGGAGGGTTGGTTGTAAGACAAGCACGTAGCCGGTCGTAAAAATACTAACCAATAATATATTAACAACACGATTCAGGGCAGGAGAAAGAAGGAGACGAAGGCAAACGTTTTAAAACATTTTGATTTCATTTTCGGGAGTCGGTATTGAATAATATAACATTTGTATATTTACTAGCATCAACTCACCTCTGTTGCTCTCCACCCTACCAATGTGCACAGCGATTAGGTGCAATTTCAGCTCCAGGTTTCGTTATTCTCCCTTGCTTAACGGATTATATTAACAACGCGTTGTTTATTAATTATCAACACAAACATCACGTGAAAACGTTAATGCTTATAACTTTTTTTTTAATAATTGTACATTTAAAGATATCACAATATTCTGATACTTGTCTAAAAAATAATTGAAATTTATCCAGTAGTTATACGGCAAACGCTTATTATCTAATAAAGTTTGAAAAAATATTAATAATTAAAAATATTGTGGATTTATAATTAAAATAATTTAAAAATACTGTAGTTTTAGTTACGAATTGATTTATTTTATCAGAATTTAATTATTCATTCCATTACATATCCAAATACAACATGGCTACGAACTGCAGAATTGAAAGATAACATTGAGTTTAATATTATGGTTCTACAAATTGATATTATTTATCCTTAACTATGTATTGAGTATATAAAAACTGTTACGTAGAGTTCATTTGTAAAGGTCACAAAGCATATGAATGGGTTGAATGAATTTAAAAGAGATAAAACATACTGTTAGAAGGAGAGGCTTGTAATTCGCGCTGTGGCGCGAGTTTTATAGGTGTTACAAATTTTGTTTCTTTTTTACTTAATTAGTTTGTTTGAAAAATTTTTTTTTAATTATGGATTTTGTTTAACGTTAATATTTTTTTATGATTATTGGCAAGTAGCGTAAGACGTGTTCATTTATTGTCGCGATGGTAACGACACGCTGTATAGTCAGTGTCGGAACGTAGATCTGTGTTCAGACTGTTGTGTCGGAAAGTATATCTGCGCTACTAACGCACCAATAAATTCTGATATCTATACTCAAATTTCTTAATTTTTATCAAAGAAATACAACTATTTATTCAAAACAACATGTATTCTGTTTTCATAACATACAAATATAAAAACTAAAACGTTTACCATGAATTACTTATTAATATATTTCTTTAGGATGTCGTATTTGTTGATAGCTTATAGTAAGAATTGCTTCGAGTAAATAGCACAAACATTCTACAAAGGCAAAAAAGTAATAAGTGTATAGTTAAGTCATATATATAGCTTTACAATAAACCTAAATCATATAGATTATGGTTTTCATTACAAATATTGTTCCGAAGAAAGGCGGAGTTGCAAAATTGAGCGCTTGTGTTTTTCACCGTCAGACAGCGCATTTTTTATAGTCCGCTACCCGACAGACCAAGGTTTTCATTCCGCTTCGTGCTCTCGTACGGAACGGAACTCTCTCTAAGACGGAGGGCTAATGCCACCCGAATTAGACGCTACTCGCAACTTCGGTTGCAATTTAAATCTTTGTGCAAGCAGTGCAGTAGTTTAGTGTTAGTGTTGTGCTCGTAGGCAGGTTCCTGTTCTGTAAGTAGAATTCTATACACACTTCTATACACGCCTCAGAGGCGGCATTGTTTTTATTTAATAACTGTGTGCTTGTTGCGATAGGCGACAGCTAGGTACCCACCCTAGCGCACCTAAAGCGCAGGCTTATTAGTTGTTAGTTTTAGGCACACACCTCCCTGCCGCAAGGTGGGGAGGCTTATTTAGTAACTTACACGCCGGCGGGGCGCAAGCCCCAAAGGCTCAAGCGCTCGAAATGGGTTCCCTCCTAGAGGAATTCCTTCGCCAACGATGTCCCGAAGTGTGGGCAAACTTTTTCGCGTTCGCGAAAGAAAAATATTTAGTCGTCGAGTTCGCCAGCGACAGCCCGGCTTCACCGGCAGTCGCCTCGCCGTCATCTCCGGCGCTCTCAGCGCCCGTTAATGCGTCGCCTTCAGCGACACAAGAAAAGCCCGTCGCGTCGACCTCCGCAGCCGCGATCGTACCCATCGCGCCTTCCGCGCATCCCATCTCGGCCCCCTTCCGCGCCGTCGTTCCCGACTCACAATCGGACGGCGGATCGGACATGGAGGTCGAAACGACCCCCGCTGAAAACGCGAACGTCGACGGCTTCACCGTCGTAAAGTCGCGTAAGAAGGGCAAAAACGCCCCGCTGCCGACAGCGACCCCGAATGCGAGGCCGCATCAACTAACCAACCCACCGCGACGCCCGCCAAAAAGGCGGCTGCAGCGGCTAAACCGATGCCCGAATTCGCCTCCAAGCGAAAAATAAAGCCTTCTCCACCCATCATCATTCAGGAGAAGGCTAAGTGGCACCAAATTTGTTCGTGGTTTGAACGCCACAATATCCGCGACCCCCCGGTCGAAAAATACACAAATGGGTATCCGCGTATACCTTGACACAACGGACGATTTCCGCCGCGTAACGAAATACTTGCGCGAAAATAAGATAGGTTTTCACACCTACTCTTTGCCCGAAGAACGCAAGCTTCGGGTAGTTATCAAGGGCGTCCCCAAAGAGTCGGATGTCGACAAGGCGAAAACCGACATCCGCACTCAGGGATACCCTGTGCATGCCGTCCGACGCCTCAGACACCCCAGAACCCGTGTCCCTATGGACATGGTGATGGTTGAACTTGACCCTACCCCGGAAGGTAAGGCCATCTTCAACCTGAAGAGGGTCTGTGGGCTCAGCGACCTCGTGATCGAGCCCCCGCGAAGGAGACGGCCCATACGCGCTGAAAGAGTGCCCAGCCTGGATGGAGCAGCGCCGAGAACTGTGTGCTATCGTGGGGCACGACCTCTCGCTGCTTGCCGTGTTTCGTGCTATGGTGGACAGCGAGAGGGCGTTTGGTGCTGTTCTTGCTTTTTGTGAGGACATAATCACCCGGAAGGAGGCCACGGAGCGTGAAGGGAGGGAAACTGCCACCCTGGAAATCAGCCGCCGGAGACTAGGGCGCAGGAGGATGGCCTACGCGCGCAACCTTCTCCCTGATAGCGAGCCCAGGGGTGGCAGATGTAGGATTAACTGCTGCCCCGTGGAGGGATCGAGAGGGGTGCCATGTCCATTGCACTGGTCCATTGGCTGGACCGGGTGTCTAAATACCCGCAGAGATGAGGCCTTAGAAGGCCACAGTCGCGCCGGGGTTCGCGGAAGATTGTTTTTTCGTGTTCCCGTGTCCCCGGCAAAAGCGACAGCGCAAGTGCAACGTGGGTTTTTATTGGGTACCCCCGTGTTCATGGGGACTCTCACATACCCTCGCTGTCTACCTAAAGGATTTTTCCCACGTAAAAAAAAGACCTGTCTTTTAGACTAGTCTCTGAGGATTTGTTTTTGACTCAGTATTAACTTCGGCTTAAACAATAATCAATTAAAACACAAAGTTTTAATCACCAGAGGGTTGAGATGATGTTCGGCTCTATCGAAGAACCGTTTGGTCAGGTCTTTAAAATATTCGCGAATCGTCGGGAGTCTGCAATCGCTGTGCAGGTCGACGTTGCGTTGATCCCACTGCGCACCGGTTGCGCGGCGGATGAACTTATTTTGTACTATTTGCAACTTGTACAAGCGAGTAGGGTGCGTGTGGGCGAAGGTCATGTATGCGTAAGACATAATAGGTCGTACGCAGGTCTTATATAATAATAATTTGTGCCTTAAGGGCATTTTACTTTTAGCGTTAGTTAAATTGTGTAGCCAGCCGGAGATGAACGCGGCTCTATTGCGAACGTTATTAATGTGCGTAGTAAATGACAGACGCGAGTCGAAAGTGACTCCTAAGTATTTGACCTTTTTCTCCCAGGGGAGCGGCCATAAAGGGATATTTGCCCCAACTTTCTGCATTGACGAGGGCCATTATAAAGATGTAACGGGTAAGTACTTAGTGTGAAGTGAATCGCCACACTCTTTTCGGGATTTATTTCTATTCTCCATTTGCGGAACCAATCGCCGAGGCGGTCGGCAGCGCTTTGGAGTCGAGTGGTTAGTTATCTAAGGTTGCGGTCTGAATAAAAGAGCGCCATGTCATCCGACATGGGGGATTGACGTGGTGGTCTTTAGATATAGCGCTCGTGTAGAGCGTAAAGAGCAAAGGCAGGAGTCCTGTGGTACGCCGGCCGTGAGGCGGCGGCTTGTGGAGAGGGTGCTTTCAACTTGATATCGAAAAGAGCGGTTCGACAGGAAGGCCCGGATGGTGTGTACGAGCCTATCTGGCACTTTGAGTGTGTACAGCTTGTAAAGCAAGCAAAAGCAAGTAAAAGCCCGTTGTGCCAGACCTTGTCGAATGCTTTTGCGATATCGAAGAAAAGAGCCCCTGTACTAATATGTTTAGGATGATTTAGGCCTTGCCTTTAGGATATGTTCCGTTAGGCGGAATAGTTGATGGGGACAGGAATGTCTGACTCGAAAGCCGAATTGTTCCGCCGGCAGAAGGCCGTTGGAAAACACGTGCTCATTAAGCCTGCTCGTAGAGCTTCCCCAGGCAACTGAGGAGGCTGATGGGACGATAACTAGAGGGCTGGTTGGCTGGTTTATTCGCCTTACGAATGCCGATAACCGTGGCTTCTTTCCGGTCGTCCGGAAAGGAGCAACTGGAGAGTAAAGTATTGTAAATGGTCGCCAGTAAACAGATAAGCGGCCCAGGGATAGCTATAAGAATTTTGTTACTAATATAATCTGGGCCCGGGGTGGATTTGGGTTTTAAGTTTTTAATAATATCTTGAACCTCTTCGGGGGTCACTGAATTCAAAGGATCGCCTTTCGGTGGAAGCGCAACCCTAATCTCCATTACGCGGTCCACCTCCGTTAGGTGGGCTGCATCGATGTGTTCGCGCGATGGCGTACATTGCTGCTCTAGGTTGTCCGCAAGGCATTCGGCTTTTTCGGAGTCATCTAGGGCTACTGAAGCGCTATTAGGTCTAACTAACGGCGTAGAGATTCGCGGGTGTCTGCTTTCAGACTGCGGGCCAACCGCCAGTAGGCGGTGTGCGATGGTCCCACGTTGTACGATACACGATCTTTGACTTCTAGCTGAAGGCGTCGAAGTAGGGTTCGGTTCGATTCCGATCGGTATCGGTCGAAAGAGCGTTTGGCTGCATTTTTCTGCCTAATTAGCAGTCGCAGGTCGGGCGGAAAATTAAATTGTCGGTCGCCCGACAGTTTAACCGTCCGTTCCGAGTGTGCGACTGTGGAAGTGATGGTTTCTCGGAGACTTGCTATCGCTCGATTTGTGTCATCAAACGTAGCTATCGTCTCGGGTAGGTCGACTAAGTCTTGGGGGTCCAAGGCCTTGAGTTTGACCTCAAGACGATGCCAGTCCACTACGGATTTGGTCGGAGGGACCGCGCCAGCGTTCTGGCCCAGTTTACACAAGACGTGTCTGTGATCTGAATCCAGTTCATGGATTGTCTCTATCGACTCGATGTCGAGCGAGACCTCCTTGAATAACATGATATCTAGGATACTCGGTGTCGCGTGTTGGTAGTTATCCACCGTAGAATACCTAGTGGGAGTCGCAGGAGCAATTATGCTAAAGTTTAAAATATCGGATAAGCTAAAGAGATGCTTCCCGTTGTTATTTGGGATGCTGTGGATGTCCCATGAGCCGTGTTTGCAGTTTAGATCTCCTACAATTATCACGGAAGGGCCTAAGTTGAGTAGCGTATCTAGGTCGCTTTGTACTAAGGTTTTGTTTCCCTAGAGGTAGGCTGAGACTAGTACAAGCGGCCTATGGCCGGTGAGTCGCTAACCTACACGCCGATGCCTCTATATGGCTTAACTCTGGAATGTCGAGCGGGCTGCAGTGCAAGGACCGTTTGTAATAAATTAAGGTGCCTCCCAGACGGTTTGCTAACCGGTCGTGGCGGACTATGTTGTAGTTTGCGATTCTTGCACTAGAAAAATATCTACATTATAATCGCAAAGGAAATCTGCGATTTCGTCCCTTTGACCCTTAATGCCGTTTGCGTTGAAATACGAAACAACCAGAGTCCGAGGTTTTGTTCTACCTGCGGTTGTACTTCCCATTAAGTTTTTTATGAGTTCTAACTAACGACGCGGCGGAGCGCGGTTTTATTGCGCGGACTATTAAGTTTATGGTTGGCTTGTAAATGCCGAAAGGGCTTCTACAAGCATTTTATGTTCGCTAATGGCTTTAAATCGCGCGGTGCCAGATGTGGCGGCCGCTATTTTAGTGGACAATAGGGCGAGTTCTTGTCTATTAATGCGGTCTAATAAGGCGCAGAAGTTGGCAATTTGGGCGAACGGGTCGTCCTTGTTTTCAGCGAAAATCGACGGTGTCGACTGCACCTGCGGCGTCGGCGCCGTTTGATAGGCGGGCTGCGATTGAGCGATTGGTCGTGAGGTGACCGGGGGCGTAACTACCTGTGCGACCACGTGGGGTTTCACCCAGGCGTTTACGACGGGTACGGGCGCGGGAACGTATTTCACGGGCGCGGGTTTGGGCAAAGTTGATTTCGCGGGAGCTTTTCTCGCGGGAGTTTTTGGGGCCTTAGCGCAGCCCCTGTAGCTAGCCGGGTGGCCGGTGGTATGACAATTGACGCAGTCTGGTGGATCTGCGCAATCTTTCGGCCGCGTACAATCAGGCGTGCCGTGGTCACCGGTGCATTTGACGCACCTAGGGTGAGCGAAACAGTTATCAGCCGTGTGGCCATAGTGTTGGCAGTTGTGGCACTGCGCCACAACTCCCGATCTTCGCGGTGGCTCGATCACGAGGTCGCTGAGCCCACTGACCCTCTTCAGGTTGAAGATGGCCTTACCTTCCGGGGTAGGGTCAAGTTCAACCATCACCATGTCCATAGGGTCACGGGTTCTGGGGTGTCTGAGGCGTCGGACGGCATGCACAGGATACCCTGAGTGCGGATGTCGGTTTTCGCCTTGTCGACATCCGACTCTTTGGGGACGCCCTTGATAACTACCCGAAGCTTGCGTTCTTCGGGCAACGAGTAGGAGTGAAAACCTATCTTATTTTCGCGCAAGTATTTTGTTACGCGGCGGAAATCGTCCGTTGTGTCAAGGTAAACGCGGATTTGTGTATTGTGTATTTTGTAGATTTGTGTATTTAACAGACTTGGTGCCACTTAGCCTTCTCCTGAATGATGATGGGTGGAGGAGGCTTTATTTTTCGCTCGGAGGTGAATTCGGGCGTCGGTTTAGCCGCCGCGGCCGCCTCTTTGGCGGGCGTCACGGTGGGTTGGTTAGTTGAAGCGGCCTAGCATTCGGGGTCGCTGTCGGCAGCGGGGCGTTTTTTGCCCTTCTTACGCGACTTTACGACGGTGAAGCCGTCGACGTTCGCGTTTTCAGCGGGGGACGTTTCGACCTCCATGTCCGAGCCGCCGTCCGATTGTGAGTCGGGAACGACGGCGCGAAAGGGGGCCGAGATGGGGTGCGCGGAAGGCGCGATGGGTACGATCGCGGCGGCGGAGGTCGCCACGACGGGCATTTCTTGTGTCGCTGAAGGCGACGCATTAGCGGGCGCAGAGGGCGCCGGAGATGACGGCGAGGCGAATGCCGGTGAAGCCAGGCTATCGCTGGCGAACTCGACGACTAAATATTTTTCTTTCGCGAACGCGAGAAAGTTTGCCCACACTTCGGGACATCGTTGGCCAAGGAATTCCTCTAGGAGGGAACCCATTTCGAGCGCTTGAGCCTTTGGGGCTTGCTCCCCGCCGGCGTGTAAGTTACTAAATAGGCCTCCCCACCTTGCGGCAGGGAGGTATGTGCCTAAAACTAACAACTAATCTGCCTGCGTTTTAGGTGCGCTAGGGGGGGTACCTAGCTGTCGCCTATCGCAACAAGCACACAGTTATTAAATAAAAACAATGCCGCCTCTGAGGCGAGAAGTGTGTATAGAATTCTACTTACAGAACAGGAACCTGCCTATGAGCACAACGCTAACACTAAACTACTGCTTGCACAAAGATTTAAATTGCAACTGAAGTTGCGAGTAGCGTCTAATTCGGGTGGTATTAGCCCTCCGTCTTAGAGAGAGGTCCGTTCCGTACGAGAGCACGAAGCGGAATCACTGCCGCGGTAAAGCTATTGCATTGCATTTTTTATCAACTTATGCAATTATAATTATTTATTTATTTTTTATTTATGCAGTATTTTTTGATATTAATTCAATTTACAATTTTTGAGCGTGGTGACCGATAAGAAATCAATTTTTTTTCTTTTATTGAATAAATGAGAACTTAATATTGTTTAAAATATTTTTATTATCTTACAATACATGCAGGTTATTCAGGAAATTTTATACATATTGTCTAATAAACCTAACAATATTATCAATCATTTCCTCGCTGAATAGTTATGCTAAACCTTTGAGCGAGAAAAGAACCAGCTCTCTTGTCACCAGCTGCGGCGTTAAGCCTAGGTTATAAATTTAAAAAAAATTTGATGTCCCCCTCACGGACCTAAATGTTCAACAGCAAATGGCACAAATACATAATCTAAACATAAAGACTCATATTTGCGCCATTTGCTTACTTCAGCTGTCTCTGATGCCGCCCCGACTGTGACCGAAGTACCTCTTAGATGAGAGGCAGCCAAAGTGTCTACACAAATAGCGTCCCAAACATGGGCTTTGCCTCTCTCCCAAGTGATCAATGTTAAATCGTCAGATCTCTTACCATATCGTCGCGGAAAATGCCACAGAACTCTAAAATAGAGGGAACATCGATGGAAACAAGAGCCATATGGATGATGTCGAGATCAAATTTGTCTACACTGACACCACAAGGGTATGATTTGTCTACACTGACACCGCAAGAGTGTGATTGACAAATCGGTGCCCCTAGACGGATTCCTACAGCAATGCGTAAGCTTTCATCGTCAAATAATGTGCCTAAGTTTAACTTGATGGTAAATCGTGAAGCCTATAACTTGATTCTTTAGCTGAGATGCCTAGAAAACGGGCACATTCTGAATTACATCCTAAAGATTTATACGTATCTATCTGTACTCGCCGCACCAAACCACTTTTGTAGGTTTACTTCCAGTGGGATATTTTCGATGGAGTAAATAGACAGCCAAGACTCCTCAGCATAGGAAAGTTCTGAATTGTGATTAAGGATACTACTAAATAAATTATTTACGGTAAGCAAGGAAGGCAGATAGAGCGATACTAGAAATTTTCCTTACACCGATACCACCAAAACGAGTTGGCAGCGTAGCTTGAATCCAGCTTAATTCATTAAGAGATAAACTTAGAATCTTTTCTAGAGCTGATTTAAGTTGAAAATCAATTTCGTTCAGAAAGTCACCGCATTTCTAAACTAGACTCGAGCAAAGGAGGTACGTAAGTTTAGGTACAAGAATACAATATCGCAAAATAGTAAGCGCAATATGCGAATTTAGTAAAAACAATTTGTTCACAAAAACTCATAATAATTTTGCCAGAAAAAGCAATCTTTTCGGAAAAGAAAAGTTCACATTTGGAATTATTTAAATCAAGACCGATATTTTCAAATTGTCTAATGATTTCTATAAGATCACTTTGTACATTGCCAACTTTACCTCTTAGCGTAACATCGTCTAGGTACCAGACACTACCCCCCGTCGTGCTGCCACCTAGTTGTGGTGGAGGGGCTTGCGTGTCCTAATGACCTCCAAGGCTATGCCGGATAGGGTCTCCCATACCGGACAGGCTCGGAGCGAGGGACCAGACGAAGAGCAGCACAAAGAGGGGCTTGCGTGTCCTAATGACCTCCAAGGCTATGCCGGATAGGGTCTCCCATACCGGACAGGCTCGGAGCGAGGGACCAGACGAAGAGCAGCACAAGGAGGGGCTCTCCGTGTGATTCTCTCATCAGCAGAGAACACATCGGATAGGGCCTAGGAGGACGGGTCGGCGCGCTGACTAATCTCACTGCGTCTGACACCACCGTCGGAGGAGATTTCGCCAACTCCTCGTTCCGCAACCAGCGACTCACTTCAACGACCCTTCTGGTGGCTCCAGTTGGAGATGTTGTGTGGGTATTTGTGTGTGTGTGTATGTGTATGTGTTTGGGTGTGTATATGTGTGAGTGCTTCTGTGTCGCTGGTCGGAGGGCTTGCCTTAATTGGCCGGCCCGCGGGAAGGAAAACCCTATAAAGCCCGAGAGAACCCTCGTTAAAACCTGTGGATACCTGGGGACCTCCACAGTATGTACCCCACTCCACTTTTTAGTCGAACGGAATGGGCGTAACCCGGGGAGTGCATCTAAATCGTCCCAACTCGTGGGAATAAAAATGGAAAAGAAAAATCTAAAAGAAAATGACGTTCTAAAGGAGTTAGGCGTACAGCTCGAACGCTGTGATGCCCAAAGAAAGGAGGATGGCCCTTTGACATCAACCACAGTAGGGAGTTTAGAGGAGGTAGGCGGTATATCCGCGTCAGATTCTGGCTCTGAAATGAGCCTGAAATTGGAAAATAGCGTAGCTAGCAACGCCAAGGAACAAACGCCGGCACCGACACTGCAGGCTGAAGATATCGCGCGCGATGTACTGTCTCAAGTAGGGACGTTGATCAGCGCGCGATTCGAGGCTCTCGAGGAGCGCTTGCTTCCCGAGAAGCGCCTGAGGCCGCCTTTGGCTGCGGATAGGTACAGCGTTGAACCTGGACCTTCATCGGCACCTGATCCCGCCCCTTCCTCCCTGGGAGAGACGTGGAGTACATTGGTGCGGAGGGGAAACGGGAAGAGAAAGAAGAATGCGCCCGCGCTTG
>CAKOGK010000068.1:0-24449 GCA_933534255.1 Iphiclides podalirius | reverse complement strand
TTAACATGATGGACTGCGATTGTGGGCTCTCTAACAAGGACAAACAAAACGATCAAATTAAAACAGAATTAAAGACACACGCTGACGTGAACACCGACCGACGTTGAAAAGTCTGCAGTTTGTGATCATATTTTAGACCGCCCCCAACCACTACATTAGATTTGATCAACCGAAAATCCTCGCAAAAGAACACCGATTCCTTCCAGGATGTCCGCCGAGGCTATTCAAATAAAGAAACAATCCTAATTTCAATAGAGCGATGGTTGGAGTTTAGCATCTGCTTGGGATCCCATAATTTATAAAATTAAATCCAAGCACACCAACACTGCCAGACCTCAGATACCAAAGCTCCTTCTGCGTGGATCGGAATACAAATAAACAAAAATATGAACGGTAGCCCGGGGGTTAACTATGATATCAAGACATCTAACAACTTAGTTGTCCCGTGACCATGAACGCCGGAAATGGTTCGCAACGACAGGGGAATTTAAATTTTAAAATAAAAAAAACGCGATAAAATCCGTAAAGTAGTTTCATTTAATATGTATAATATTCGCGTAAAATCAAGAAAACAATAAATTTAAACTGTAATTTGGCTTTTTCTGAATAAAAGTTATTCTATGTATATACATATTTTATGTATACTGTCTTTCTGGCTGGATTGTTACCTTCAGCCTAACTTACGCAGACGTTTAGTCGCGGGCAGCATCTAGTAAGTTTGAATCCATCAATTTTGTACATATACAAGTGAATTAATATTACTCAGTCTCGCCGCTATAAACCAGATAGGGAAAATCTAATTTATGTGCGATTTTATATCCAAAATATTCCAATTAAATGTAATAGACCTCTGGTCTATCGCCCCATCAGATATATTATGGAGGCACCTTTTTCCCGTGCTTGGTAGTGTATCGAGTTTAACGTCCCCTTTGTCATTTGAAAATTTTCAAAACAGGATGGAAAGATTCTTTCGTTATAAAAACGCCCGTCGTAAAGACGCTCCAATTCGATTTTGGGGTCGAGCTTTTGTTTTTCTTTTTTTAAAACATCTGCACCCGTATTCACATTTCGTATAAAAATAATCTAACTGCCTTCCGTCAAAATTACAAACCATTCCTTCAAATTAACTCGTTCGATATTTCCGTTGTGACTACAAGTATTAGTACAGACCGGTACTTTTACATTATGTAAATAATCAATCTATCTATTTTATTTAAGTAATTCATATCATTAAAAAGTGTGTTTATATTTATCAAGACCACATTGAATGTTAACACATTAATGGTTTAATTTGTTACAATTTTTTTCTGGTTTCGTTTCTGAAAACTTTATTAATTTAATTACTTGATATTGTTTGTACTAATTACATACTACCTTTTACTTACCATATATCTACTATACTATCTATAATCTTAATTCGAAAGCATATTCTGAGAGGAATATATAGAAATAAATTTTTAACCTTGGCCTCTGTATGTATGCTAGTTTTCTGTGTGGTCTGTCATTTATAATTTTGTAATAATAAGTACTGATTTACATATTGCCTAAATACTACGCAAACAAACACACAATCTTGTAATGTAAACGCCATTGAACTACACTCCTTCGAGTTAAGTAACTCGTTCAGTTGGGCGGTGTATTTACGGCTTCTACAACAAAAAATTTCCAGTTAAAGCGCTAAGCCCCGTCTATTAAACAGGTTTAAGGAAATTTATATAAAGAAAAAAATTGTTTTTAAAGGCTAATTATAATATAAATTAATACATCTATCCAGACTGAAATAAAATTGGAGTGTCGGCTTGTAAGATTCAAAATAACCCGCTGTTTACTAAATGGATATGGGTGAATACACGGTACATATACCAAAATAACATTTTTTACCAATTTTAGTTACGTCTGTCTGTTTGGTTTTCGGCTGATCTCTGAAAACGGCTGGATGTAATAAAGGAGTAACTTAAGGCTACTTTTATTTTAGAAATTTTATTTATTGTTATATAATATACAGCGCCCCCCCCCCCCCTGTCGTTACCAATCCTCGCGAACAGTAAATGAACCCACGTCTAGCGCTACTTGCCAATAATCCTCATAAAAACAATCTTTAACGTTTAAAAAAATCCTTTTTTCAAACATTACTAATTAAGTAAAAAAGATACAAAAATTTGTAACATCCTCTACATACAACTACAACTGACCTGATTCATACATACAGAGACTTCATTTTCATTCAGTTGCCACAGCCGTCGCATTACAAGCCTCTCCCTTCTAACAGTAATGTTTTGTCTCTTTTAAATTCATTTACCTCCCCCTTCATATGTTTTGTTGACCTTTACAAATGAAACTTTACGTTACAGTTTTATACGTAAGGGTGTTCTAAAAATTCTTTGTTTTGGAATTATTATAACTCGGTAAATATTGATTTGTTTAAAGAATGTAAATGTTTAATACAATTTTAGAAAGTTATCCTCTATATGTGTTTTCAGTTGATTGTCGCGATTGTAAAGACACGCTGTATATAACATAATAATTCCACGCGGACGAAGTCGCGGGTCCTCAGCTAGTTATAATCATAACCATTGTAAAGGAGATGATTGCTCTCAAGCTGTTGCTAAAATAATATAATTATGTATAAACTGTATTTAGTATAGTATTATAATATTTTGAGGAAAAAAAAGATGAAAAACGGAGTTTCTATAGAATGTTTCTTCACCGTTACGAAACGGTGTTGGATTTAAAAATGATCTATACAGATAAATAAAATTGGAGTGTCTATTTGTTAGATTTCAACTAACCGCTGTTTACTAAATGGCATAGGATGTATATAAGGTACATATACGAAATAACCATTTTTTTACAATTTTTGTCTGTCTGTCTGTCTGTTTATTCCGGCTGGATCGATGTGGACGGGACTTTCACTGGCAGATAAATCATATAATAAGGAGTAAACTTAGGCTACTTTTATTTAGAAATTTTAATTATTGTTATTAATATAATATTTATACAGATAAATAAAATTTGGAGTGTCTGTTTGTTAATATTAAAACAAACCGTATTTTACTAAAATCATTAGGATGTATACACGGTACATATACCGATATAAACATCTTTACAATTTTTGTCTCTCTGTCTGTTTGTTCCGGCTAATCTCTGAAACGGCTGGACCGATTTGGACGGGACTTTCACTGACAGATAGCTGATATAATAAGGAGTAAGGCTACTTTTATTTTAGATCTTGTTTTTATTTAGATTCCACGCGGACGCGCGGGGCTCAGCTAGTTAATAATAGGTATCAAGCATTGGAAATGGAGATGATTGCTCTTCAAGCTGTTGCTGAAATAATAGAATTATGTTATAAACTGTATTTAGTATGTATTATAAAATATTTTGAGGAAAAAAAAGTTGAAAAACGGAGTTTGTTTAGAATATTTCTTCACCGTTACGAAACGGTGGTTTAGATTTAAAAATGATTATTTAAATAACAGATTAAATGTTATTACTTACTTCGAAGAATAAATTATTTTACTTTATTTGATACTAATTTTGATCCTTTATTAAAATACACATAAACACATACAAAGTCTGTCTATTAAGTTCGTCTATCTTCATACGTATATATTTCATACGAGATAAAGGAGGGTATCGGTTTAAATTCTAGTATATGTGGTTTTCTACTCTATATGTGTGAGTGTATGTATGATGCGATTGAAAGACCGCAGACTCAGAACTGTCACGTACAATGTGTGATGTAATGTGGATATATCCTATCTACACCGGGGCCAACTTGATAATCACATTAGTGTGAACTCAGGCCCAGATTGCTTTTGTACTATTAACATGTTTATTAGTACTTATTCAAATGCGATGGTAATTGCACAACATAAAATAATAGTAATAATAAAAATTATATTAATTATTTGAACATGTCATGCCCTGATTCTTCTTGACTGTCTTGTCTCTTTTTTTTGTGAGAAGGTGTCAAGCGAGCTGGCCGTCCACCTGATGTTAAGCTGACCGCCGCCCATAGACATTAATAATACCCGTAGGGTAGCAAATGCGTTCCTAACTTGTTATAAAGTGGGCCCCGGCAAACTCACGCACAAGACGAAACGCAGAAGTATAACACTTTCACTTCACGCCGGTCTTCTGGGTCGTGGTACTTCCCCGGACGGACCTGCCTATTCGTGCAATAGTGAACACTGTTGCGTGGTCCTATCACAGTTAAATATAATAGTGACGGATAAGGTCGAGCAACTCTGAAGTGTTTCCTTAATGCTTGTTTTACGAGAGCTACCCATTTGCCTGAACTTAGACCAGTGGTTATCAGGGAAAGAGAGGGCAAACTGCCAGCCTGGAAATCCGCCGCCGGAGACCAGGGCGCAGGAGGCTGGCCTACGCGCGCAAACCTTCCCCCCTGATAGCAAGCCCCGGGGCGGCAGATGTGGGACTAAACTGCTTCCCCGCGTAAGGCCTTGAGAGGGGTGCCATGTTCATGCACCGACACGGCACCATTTGGCTGGATAGGGTGTCCAAATACCGGAGAGAGGGAGGCCTGAGAAAGCCACAGTTGCGCAGGGGTTCGCGGAAGGTTGCGTGTTTCGTGTTTCCCGTGTCCCCGGCAAAAAGCGACAGCGCAGGGTGCAACGTGGGTTTTTTTAGTGGGTATCCCGTAACTCCCAAATACCCCTGCTGCCTACCCACAAGGCGGCGGGTCATCCATAAGGGCGAGTGGTTTATTATATTGCAAAGTCGGCTGATACCGCCCCCTGAGAGCGCTGAGACTATCTGAGGGGGCGATTGAAACTTTAAATAAGATTGGGTGGCGCCTAAATAAAAATCGGTTGTGACGGTGGAAAGAATATCGACATGTTGAACGTGGCCATATTGTCAAGACATTTAACTCATGTGAAAGTAGTAGTACCACTGTAATATTGAATTAAAAGTTTCAACCTTTAACCTTTTTAAGTAGTAGTACCACGTAATATTAATTAAAAGTTTTAACCTTTTGCGAGAAAAGAATAGGCCATTTTATCTGCGGTAGCAACAATAAACCGGATACACAATTCTTTCAAAAAATGTTTACAGTGTCATGAAAAAGGTCTTTATTTTGGGATTGATGTTATTTTTAGTGCTACTTTTTTGATTGAAACTTTAAATAGTGATTTTTTTTATGGAAAAAAGGGGCGACAACCGGGCAGTAAGCTCACCTGATGGTAAGTGATTACCGCCGCCCATGACCACCCGCAACGCCCGAGGGCTCACAAATGCGTTGCCGGCTTTTTAGGAAAGAATATGCTCTCTGCTTGAAGGTTCCCAGGTCGTAACGGTTCGGAAAGACCGCCGCCGACATCTGGTTCCACAGTAGTTGTGCGTGGAAGGAAATGATTTGAAAACGTTTTGGAACGCTGGCGTGGATGGAAATTTGAGTTTGGCACGATGTCGTTTATTGTTGTTTTGAATTTAAAAAAAAATGTCATTTCTCTTTTGCCAGATAGATAAACAAAAACCCTTCAGCGCTGTTACAAGACGCAGGTGGGACGCATCCCGAACTAAAAAAAAAACTAAAAATTATCCTAAAATTTTAAGAGCAAAGACGACATCTTTCGTTATAAATTTTCTATTATTAATGTTATAAATGTTCATCGCTGAAATTTTTTGTAAGGTTTTTCGCGTTTGCTGTAAAAATCTCGCACTAGATGGTGTCGAGATTTTCCGCGCCGTGAGGCCATCGGTCGCTTAGCTTTGTTAGTAAAGGGCGCCAAAAACGGGACACGCATGTTCGGAATCCCGCGGAAAGTAGAAGAGGTTTAGTTCATTTATATACAAAAAAAAATACAATTAAAAAAAGTCCTGGTTCGTAATATTACATAAATTTGACCCAAATAGTCTGTTAAAATATCTCATTACATGTAATTCCTAGTTTGTAGGTTTAAGATGTTTAACGTTTTAAGTTTTAATTTTACGAGGCCCGTAAACCATAAGTACCGACATACAGTATTCAATTTCAGGACTGTAATAAGCTATCACATGTTTTAAGTTTAATAGCTCCCAAAAATCGTTAAACTTGTATTAAAATAAAAATAAAACTATCTCGCATTTAATATGAAAACTCGCCATTAATCAAAAATTCAATGGCTAAGTACAAGAAGAAACTTTTGATTATAAAATTATCCTGGAAAATGGAGGTCCGCTATCATCTGGTGGAATTCATAATGACACTTTGGAGTTTTACTAAGGCTGTAGCTATTTTAGTTAGATCTTTGAACGCAGGAAGACATGATTTCAACTAGTAACGATACTTAAAAAATATTTAGAGCTATATCCTCGGAGCGAGCAGTCGTATATTTAAAAAAAATATGCCAAAAAGCGAGACAAACGATGAAAAGAAAAAAGAATTCATAATGACAAAATCCTTCTATTTACTTCGAATCAAAAATTATTTTTTTCCTTACGAAAACAATAATCAAATCATCATAGTTTAGACTTTACAAAATAGATTTTTTTCAGGACAATGATTGAACTTTCTTTTAGAATATTAAAACTAACAGGTTAATGATAACATTAAATTGAACTGCCAAACACCATATACTCGCTGGTGGCGCTGTGCTATTAGAATAAATATATTTCATTACATAATTTCACCACAGCGGCTATCTAGGCTCAAAAGTAAAGAAAGAAAGGACACGTTATACGACCCATCTATGTCGGATAAGGGCAGGAGTAAGAAAGAAAGGTATTTAGGCCGAAACTTTTTGGTACTATGGTGCCAGGTAATTCACAGTTCAGCCCTGTAGTCTCGGGTTCATAGAATAGGATAAGGTATTTCCTGCCTGTCGTAAAAGGCGACTAAAAGGGGGACACGGATTGGCAGCAGCAGCAAAGTGGTCTCCTGCTACAAGACGGTGAGGTATCGGGGAACCGATAAACCCCTTCTCTGAGGCGTGCTCACGCCCAGTACCCGAAGGGGACACGGTGCGTTCCTCAGGAGATCCCGGAGTCCCTCCAAGCGTTGATCAAAGAAGGTGGCCACGAGGGGTTTAGGGGTAAGAACCCCACATAACCCTGTCATATTCTAATGACAGGGCATCTTTCGAGATTTCCCCCACGATACCAAAAAAAAGGTAAATTTGGTGTTTTTTTGAATACTGGGTTACTTAAAAAAAATTCTTTTTGTAATTAAGCAACCTATGAATAACTATGTTTATTGCTTTTTTCTAGCAGTTGACCCATTTTTCCCTATTATATAAAAATGTGTAGATTACACAACGTGTACACGGGTTTTCCTTATTTTGAATTTTAAGCGTCAAATTGCCTTTTGTTAGTCTTGTACCGAACGTTACTTAGATAAAAAATTTACTTTATTGAGTTCTGTCTGTGAATAATTTTCTTTACATTTATTATTAGAAACATATATTAGCACATGGGGATATGATTTGTAAACAATTCCGTTACTAAAACAACACGCCCAAACGCTGATTGTGCGTAGTTATGTATTAATTTTTATTAGGACTGAGGCAAAATTACTTTTAGTGGTCGTTTTGCCCCTACATTAAATAAAAAGTTAAGCGAATCCATCGGTAAAAATCGTTTTTAGACCTTTTATCAAAGGTCGTTTAATGTACTAGCCGAACTACATGGGCCCAACTAACGAGAGGTTAAAACAGACAGATTTAAGAACCATGACACATATGACATTCTAAATCGGTCTTAAAAACCACTACATACGGTCATCCTCTACAAAACCTTCTTTGTGGGTACCAAAGAAAGAGAAAACAAAGTTTTAGAAACAAAAAGAATAAGTGTTAAAGTTAAAACCGGGCTACCGTAGTTAATAATCTTATTGTCCTATAGTCCTTGGGCGGGGGGCCTATGTTATCCTGTATACTATGAATACGGTTCCCCAAAACTCCCGTCCCAGAGACTGCCCCGAAAAGATAAATTAATTCAAGTTCTTTCGGATTTTTTAAATTTGCAGGCCTGCCTCTTACTCCGCCGCACGGGCGAACGGAAACTAGCTGCATTAAAAGAACGCAGTTTCTATGCTCAGTAGTGGCTAAAATTAGTTTTACATGCGGTGTGATGCTGATATGGAATTAGAAGCTAAACGCTGAATAGTATGTTAAAGAAAGCAAAAACCGTCTTCGCGTGATTTTTGACTTAAAGCGACAGAGTCTAAAAAAAACTTCTTTTCGGCGGAGGCTAAAAACCACCGGAATTAAAAGTTTTTTGTCCACTGCCCTGAACATAGGGCCGCCCATTAGACTGCCCCGAAGTACGAATCCTGAGGACCACCTGTATCAATCGCACTACCCGAACATAATGCAATAGTCTCCTTTTTATTAAGGTTTGTTTATAACAAGTGTTTAGACGGCAATCTTGACTACTTGTAAGGTATCATGAATGAGGACTTATTTAATAATAAAAAATAGTACTTAAAGTTTTGAGTTAACAGTCGTAAATAAATTTCTATTAAAAAAAAATTTCGACATCGATTTCGATTTTTTGGAGATACATGTAACCCTTAAGTGTTAAATTATTCGGTGCCTCACCATAGCTGCACAAAACAACTTGTACGACAAGTTTAAAAATTCTTAAAGTAATTATTCAAATGTAGTTAAGATAAAGATGTGTGAACACGTATTTACAGATAGGAATTTGAGCAGGCGTTCTGTATAAGAGAATTTTACTCATTTAATTAAAAATTTCTCAATATGCCCTTTCCAAGATGGGCTTTCATTAAACTTAGCCTATATCTGTTTATTGTTAGTATGTATACTGATGCGGGTATTACAGACCTGAAGTGACATGTCTAAATTTATGTTGACCAAGACAATGATTGTGTCATTTATATTTCGTCATTTTATGTACTAGAATTATAATTGAATTACTATACGACTGAGTATGGTTGCTTAATAATGGTCGGTTCATATAAAGAATTGCAAAAATTATTTTTATGCTTTGAATCGTGAATAACATTTTTGGTTTAATACTAGAACAAATTCAGATTTAAATGAACACAACCACTTCTATATTGCTACGTGAGAGTGGAACATCTTGAATCACTTGACTATTCACGATACGAGGTCTGATTTATAGCGTTGAAGCTTATCTTATGACTTCACTAAAAGGTTATTCGAATGAAATATAGGCGGCTGTAGTCGCGGGAGAATGACTCGTGAATTAGGCTGACGGCAAAGTAAGTAGTATTTTATCCCGCTTCCGAAGGAATTTAAGAGTCATAGAATCTGCAAAAGTAACGTTTGACTATTATTAGTCCATGTAATGTTATCTTTTACTTCCACTCACAGGTTTTGACTTCACACGGCCTTCTACAGACTAATCGAATTTCACCCACATGATGTATTTCGTTCGTTATAACAACATATACTAAAACAACCAGCGAAATTTTTAAGTGTGGCAGGCAATCATTAAATGCTTTCCCATGTCAACAATATCGCCACCTAACAACAAGTAAGATTATTTTTGTACTGGTGTTATTGGTTAATGGGGCAGGAACCATTCGGGCGCGAGTCTCCGACTCGCCACTTGGCCAGGTTTTTCCTTACTTTAGTATGGCCGCTATGGCAACACTGTTATTACAGGATATCGACGTTATCTACTGAGCCAAGGCGACAAATGGTCGCATGGAGCAGCGGTCACTTGGATTTCGGCCCCTGCCCGTGTCCCGGACAAGTGATATTAAACGCACTAGTGCTGCTTTGTCGTACAGGTCCTCCCCTCTTATAATGTGGCTTAATATTCAGACTTCAGTTTTATAGTTAAACATTCTTCGGATCCAAGGAGTAAAAAAAGTTTAGAACGCGTCTATAAGTATACGAGACACCAGTGTGTACTTTACTGACGATGGAAATATGCCTAAGCAATTCTATGAGTCACATTGAATATGAAATACGGATGTTTGAGTTTTCATTCGAAAAAATAATGTATTATTAACTTTAATTTAACATTTAATTGTTCTATCATTAAATGTAAACGTGTACAAGAATAATTGGGCCCCTCGAGACTAAATGAAATGACTCTTAAATTTAATAATAATATAAACACGGTTCGATGCGCACCCCTCCACTGTTTTTCCTGTGTTTTTTATGTTCATAAATTTACATAGGTTAAGTCGATAAATAGATATACCCTTTTGATTTACGACGTAGAGACACACTCGTACAGTGGGATTCTCTAAACTCTGTCACAGAGGGGAGATGTAGTTACTTCACGATCGCTTGAAGCCCTCGTCTCAAATCCACATGGAACATACGAGCATCCAGGATGTCTTCGATCCCGATGGGTCCCACGCTCTGCGCCGTAGAAATTGTCTTTTACGTCTCGCATACATCATTACTTTAAGAGATTTATCGACATTTCGTATCACTAATTGTTATTGGCGTAAGTACTCAACTTGATATTGACCGTCTTCTATTGCGTGAATAAAAAAACATATTAATCAAACAATTTTATATCTGTTGTCGCCTGGCACATCCCTAGATACTAACAGCGCAATATCGCCGCCGCCTTATCCCTACCATCCAAGCGAAGAGTCACATCGGTAGCCCAATGGCGAGCAACGGTTACTTGCTTCAGAGAGAATGTAACCTCCTACATTTGCGCGGGTGATAAAACCTCATCTAGAGCGATACTTGTCGTCATATCATCATCATCATCAGTTCAGCCCTGTTTGAAGTTCACTGCCTGAATCGCATAGCCTTCCCCATAGACTGCCACGAAGGATACGATTCCTGAGACCACCTGAATCCAGTCGATTCCCGCACATTGCACAGGTCGCCACTCCTCCGAGTGGGAGGTCGTCCTACACTTGCACGATGGCCAGTACGAGGCTGCCCTGGTCTTGGTCGTCCATATAGATAGTTGTTAATATACAATGCGGGACAGGAAATAGTTAAATATGAGAATGAGAAGTAGTATGTTATCGATTCTGCTCCCTTCCAGTCCTCTTTATACAGCGTGTCGTTTAAATTCACGTCAATAAACGAAAACATGTCTAACGCTTACTTACCAATAAGCATTAAAAAAATAAAAACGCTTTTAGAAAAATCAAATAATAAAAAAATATTTTTTCAAAATCACAAACTAATGAAAGGTTAAATCAGAAACAAGAAAAAAATTGGTAAAACATCCTATGCACACTACAAACTGACTGATTCATACATTCAGAGATCTCTTCATTCGTTGCCACAGACCGTTCGCATTACCGAAAGCCCTCTCATCTCTAACCGTGATATTTGACTTCTCCCTTTTCCAGCGCCGCACATTCATTCAACCCAAGAGTTGCACCGTGCAATCCGCTCTAGTAAGGGTTCATAATCCCCCTAAGGGTATTAATCGCGACGTGGGGTTTCGCTATTGGAGTACCGTTTACAACCTATGTAACCTTTGTACGTTCAGTGTTTTTATATGCTGTGAAATGGGACGTTCCTCTCTAAAATAGACCTCCTGCCTTTTCTGGTGTGTAATACGTTGCTTTAATACTTCCCAATGCATTGTAAATTACTTGTACGTTTTTCTAACTATAAGTGGTAACTATTGATTAATACAAATTTTAATACTAGCCTTATCCTTCTTGATGGTGACGAGATTTATGGGAGCGTTAAGTAGCGACACGCCATCTGGTCTCCTTTCCTAGATATTGTCGCTTGTAAACAATATTTGGAAGCCGATCGTTGTATTCTGTTTGAATTTATGTTGATATATTATAAAAATGAATCTATCGTCGTTTCGAAAGCTTTGAGTAGCATGTATCTGTCGAGGACAGCAGTGAAAATCAATCTCTTCCAGTGTCTGCGGTCTCCGGCCCATCCGTCCCGACACGATCGTTGTTTTGACCCCCCCCGAGTACCGTCAGTCATTTTAACAATATAAATTCATCTTATGTTGTCTAAGCTTTTTTATGTAATAATAGCTGCTAGCCGACGACTACGCGTTCTGTGGTAGAATTTAGGCTCTGATCAGTGCTCTAAGCAGTGAGACACAGGAAAGACAGATCCACAATTAATCACAAAGATGTATTATTCAATTAAAACCGAGTATGTCTTAACTTGTGAAGTATATTAATTGTATATTGTCAAAGTTCCTTCATCCTCCACACCATCCTATTTGTCAGCCTAGCCTATCTGAATTGTCGAGTGATAAGCAACCGTAACCAAATATCATCCATACACTACAAAACATGCACCTTTATAATATTAGTAAGGTTCACATTGCTCAATGGCTATAGTTTTAACGCTTTTAAATGTTCAATGGATCTCTTTCTCTGTCTGATGGATTCAATAGATCGCTATAACTTTGAACCAGATCCGTTCGAGGTCAAACGAACAGTTGAGTTATTAGTAACAGAACAGGCAGGGTACTTAAGACCTCATGGATTCTTGTAAACAATTTAAAATCCCGTAAGAAGAAAGTGTTACGGTTGGGCTATATCATTGATATTTTATACTTGTTGTTTGACGCGGACCAAGGTGGGCCAACAAATGAAAGATAGTGTTGGGCAACAAATAAGTTTAATAACGTGGAAACGAGAAGCAAAATGGAATGCATTTGCTACCTCGAGATTATTTTACACTTATGCTCATTTTATAGTTGCGCAAAGAATTGCCGTTAACCAAAATACACTTATTTAATTAATGCCATTTCGATAAAGTTCTGAATTCGGACAACTGAGTTGAAACTTTAGTTTATCCAATTCTTTATAGACCCCAAAGTTTGACTTTCTAAAAAAAAAAAAATTCACAAAATACAACTTGCAACATTTTTTGTGAGGTGGGGATTAAGCCTTTTAAACCCGAACGTATCAATAGTACTCTGTACAAACAGGCTAAATTAGACTTGCGACATACTACAAATTTGCATGAATGAGTGCCACAAATTTAGGAGGAGGGAAACAGTTCAGAAACACAGGAAGTCGCGAGCGGAGGGAACTCCCGTAAGGGGCGAGCTAAAGGGAGGAACAAGTACCGGGCAAGGGCAAGAGGGGCATTTCTTTTTTTCCCAATTATTTTTCGATTCTCAGAACTTAGTTTCCAACTGTTGTATAAAGACAGCTACAAGTACTAACAACAAACTTCTACAAAGCTCATATTTTTGACGGAAACTCGTAATCAACAACATATCGTAGCTGATACTGTTCAGGGCTTCAGATTTTGCATGTCAAATAGGAAATTGCCCTCTTTGTGTCCGGCGCCAAAGTACCCGCAGCATATATCGCGATGAACCCCTTTATAACAACCGTGGATCTTAATGTTGTGCCAACTCCCAGAGAATTCTAAGTGAGAGTTTACTCCTATCCTCATGTGGATTACTAATCCGCAGAGTTCTTCTAACACCTCGTTTTTCACCTTGATAAATCCTAATATTTAAAATATGTAGAAAAAGTGCGAAAAGATTGTTGGCGCTGTGGGAAAATCGAACCCACGTCTTCGGCATTCGCGACCTGACGCTCTAGCCACTGAGCTAAACGGCTGATTGCCACACCGACGAAAACCTTAACGCATTCCTCTACATTGGTTTTCTTAGCATTTGAAGCAATGCTTATGTTCAATCTTAAGTGCAAAGATTAGCACTATAAACCAATTTTTAAATTTTTGATCCTAATATTTTTAACTATTACTGAACTTTTAAACAACTATTACAACGACAAGCAACACTAGTGGCTATATCACCGTCCGGGAACGCGGCCGAAATCCAAGTGACCACTTGCGACCATGTGTCCCTTGGCTCGAGTAGATAATGTCATAACCGGGATAAACAGTGTTTTTGTCCGGCGCCAACAATACTTTTGAAATTTATGAGTTGCCAAGGCTTCGTTCAAGGTTTTTTTTATTTCGGGGCGTGGCTTGGGGGTTCGATTCCCACACGGGGACAACTATTTGCGAACCCCACAAAACCACAGTTTGTTTCGCATCTGGGTGTTTGTCCGTGTGTGTTGAAATTTATGTTTGTAAACGTCCCGGGTTAAAAGACAGGATAAATGTTATTCTAAAATTAAAGTTCAACTTTGTTTTTTTTTTTTTTTTTTTTTAAAACTAACAACCAAATCACACAGAGGTCTAGGAGTGGAAATACCACCACGGCTCAAGGAGTTGCAAAAGCATATTGCGAGCCTTTGTGGTAGGTAGGGCCTTGTGTGTCTACGCTGTAAAAGCCTCTGCTTAGCAAGAATGGGCCGGTCCGTCGGAGGAAGTTCGAGCTCACGGAAGACCGGCTTGATGTAGAAGTATTATACTTCCGCGTTTCGTCTGTCGTGAGTGAGGTAGCCGGGGCCGGGGGGCCTTTATTTAGGATTTGGAAAAAAGCGTGCCACCGATGCATTTGGGTAACCCTACGGGTGGTTTAAAATGTCCATGGGCGGTGGTTTACTCTTACCACCAGGTGATGGCAGCTCGCTGACCACCTTCTCACATAAAAAAAACTGTTTGTTACTCAAATCCGCAACCTTATATCAGATATGATTCAAGATTAAAGTGGCTACATCAAGTATAGTTATACACCGTAATCTAGAAATCGTGGCGACTAAATCGTTGAGACCTCTCATTTTTCACACGCGGACAGGTAGTAGGGCTGTTTGCCAAGTATTTTGAGAAAAATACCCCGTTCCACATTATGACCAATTTTTTTTCTAGTAACATGAAAAGAAAAAAATAATTATCTAGTAGGGGAAGAAACAACAAAAAAAAAATAAGTTGATACGTGCTATCTCTTTGGAAGAAAAACAAGGCATGTTTTGAAAATGTTAGAAAGTTATTTTTCTCTTGAAAATAGTCTTGTGTGCGGTGCTAATCTCTTGCACTTAAGTAAAAAGTATTTTTTGAAAACTGTTATGTTACTTTTCATTTATTTTTCTCTTGAAGTGTTAATATCTGGTGTGTGCTTCTAGAACACGACAGATTTTCATTCCAAAAGAGTATTTAAGGATATTGAAAAAACTGCATCCAGATGTACTCAGAGTATTGTTCAAATAATATATTTTTATGCAAAAGTGTTTAATTTAATTAATTTAATTTGCCAAAAATTAATGCTAGTTGTACTTTATTATAACAGTATTCGCTGGCAACCCTACGCGATAGCCCACGTTGCTGGCCGGACACGCAGTGCGCTTTGCCATTATGAACAAATTGTTGTTGAAAACTCAGTGTCCGGGCGCCTTTAATTCAGTTTACTCGAATAACCTGAGCTCGATCCCCGGTGCCGGCACCCATGAAATTGTTAATTTTAAGAGTCAACTTATTACGAATCTCTTTATAATTTCGAAATACATAACAAAAAAAAAATTCTAAGATATGTGAAGTCCGCCAATCCGCAGTGGGGTCCCGTGGTCAACTATGGCCTGATAACCCTCTGTACAGAAGAGGGACTTTGTCCACCAGTGGGACTTATACCCACGCTTAAGACTAAGGTGACAATTAAACGGTGGCGGAAACGAAGCTAGCATTTAAATTTGTTAAAAAAGATTAAGAAGCGAGCACTTAATTTTTTTAAGAATCCAATGGAATTTCACATCGCAGAAAAAACAAAGAGACATTTTTATTTTGCCGATATAAAATCTAGGTGTTCATTGAACGCGATAACACTCAGCTTTGCTGCAAAAGTCACAATTTCCACCGGAGTGGAAGCAAGATGTATTGCTTGGTCGAGCTGTGAAATTTTTTATCCGGAAACCATCGAAGTTTTTCTAACCGAGCTGTGTGAAAAGGTTTGTATCTAAACCGTGAAAGGTGTAATGTTTCGAGCGCACGACTTAAAAGATAAAAATTTTTGCGGGGCAAACGGTTTTGCAAAATTTTTCTTTAATTCACGTTTCAGTGGGTTGTATGTTTTAGGTGTTAGGTTTCTGTTTTTTATACGTTTACTAGCTTGGTTAGAAGGAATTAGCAATGATTTTTTTATCATACATGACACGTTCCTGGCAAGGTTCAAATTAGTACAAGGATAAAATATAGGACTACTCCACTATACTAAGTGGAACCCGAGGTAACGATTGACTGCAGACGAAGTGTACGTTACACTTACAAATTGAAACTCCTTTACAATCTATGAAACTCAAGGACACTATCTAAAATACAGAATAATGCCCTCCATATTTTTCTTATTTTTTAATTAATTTCGAAACAGCCAAAATTCAAAAACTTGAAGAGAAAAGGTCATACAGCACATAAATAGTGAAATTTATAACATTAAAATTGCTCAAATATGCAAATAGAACATTTATGGTCTTAGATAAGGGTAGTAGGTAGGTGGTTGAGGATTAATTTTTAGAAGACGAATTTGTAGAACTAATTTCGAAGGTACCATTAAAGATATATTCAGAATACATTGAATACATAATTTTACGGTGGTAGGGCCACGCAGCAGCCTCGGCTGTTGCACGAATGGGCAGGCTCTTCCGGGTAAGTACCACGACCTCACAGAAGACCGGCGTAAAGTGGAAGTATAATACTTTCGCGTTTGTCTGGTGAGTGTGGTAGCCACACCCTTTTTCCAAAAAAGTTTGTCAACCCATCTGCAAAATCTCGGGTGTTGCGGAGCAGAAGATGTCCATGGGCGCTGGTATTCACTTAACATCAGGTGAACCGTCTGCTCGTTTGGCAACTTTTCATATAAAAAAAACATTGGCAACGTTTTTCTAGAGATCTACCAGATTCAACTGTGCGTTTCAGCCTTCTCTGTACAAAGGGTATATGGGCATAATGCACAACAGAGACCCCACTGCGGATTATTGGACTTACTTCCAAAATTTTTTGTTCATCATTTCAGCCAGTTTGAGTCATTCACGCTGAACAACGAGGCCTCCCCCACCCATAGACTGGCCACGACGAAGTACGATCCTGAGCCACCTGCATCCATCGACTTCCTGCACATTTGCACAGGTCGTCACTCCATCTAGTGGGGGGTCGTCCCACACTGCGATGGCCAGTACGAGGCTGCCACTCGAGAACCTTTCTTCCCCAACGGTTATCGGTTCTACGAGCTATATGGCCGGCCCATCGCCACTTCAGCTTGCTAATCCTCTGAGCTATGTCGGTCACCTTAGTTCTACTGCGGATTTCTTCGTTACGAACTCTATCACGCAGAGAAATACCGAGCATAGCCCGCTCCATAGCTCGCTGAGCGACTTTGAGCTTCCTCATACGGCCAGCAGTGAAGGACCACCGTCTCGGTTCCGTAGGTCAGCACGGGCAACACAACATTGATTGAAGACTTTAGTCTTCAAACATTGAGGTATATTCGACGAGAAGATTTGCCGAAGTTTCCCGAACGCTGCCCATCCGAGTTGGATTCGCCGATTGACCTCTGCGTCGAAGTTGGACTTACCTAGCCGGACTAACTGTCCTAGGTAAAAGCGTATTCGTCAAACAACTTCGAGCTCAGTGATCCCAACAACAACCGGTATAGGCGTGACATGGACATTAGACATGATCTTCGTCTTGTCCATGTTCATTCTTAAGGCCCACCCGTTGGGAGACACTGTTGAGGTCATTGAGCATAGTACTAAGGTCCTCCAGCGATTCTGGCATGATGACTATATCGTCGTCAAATCGGAGGTGGGTGATGTATTCGCCATTGATGTTAATACCTCGTCCTTTCCACTCCAGAAGCTTGAAAACATCTTCCAACGCAGCGGTGAAGAGTTTTCGGGGATATAAAATCACCCTGTCTTACACCCTTCTGCAGTTGGATAGGTTTTTTACTACTGGACTGTACTTGGACGGACATCGTTGCCTTGTTATACAAACACTCAGCACCTCGATATACCGACAGTCAATTCGGCCCCGCTGAAGAGCCTGGAGTACCGCCCAAATTTCGACAGAATCGAAGGCTTTCTCATAGTCCACATACGCTAGGCACAAAGGCAGATTATACTCTTCGGTCTTCTGTATAATCTGCCGCAAGGTGTGTATGTGGTCTATGGTACTGAAGTCTTTTCGGAATCCGGCTTGTTCGGGAGGCTGGAAGTCGTCAAGTCTGGAAGCGAGACGATTCAAGATGACTCTTGAGAATAGCACATAGACGCGGCTCAGAAGGAATATCGGTCTATAGTTCTGCAAGAGAGCGTTATCGCCGTTCTTGAAGAGCCGCACCACCACAGTTCTGCTCCACGCCACTGGTGTAGCACCACCCTGAAGGACGGAATTAAAGAGCCTCTGAAGGACTACAAGTACCCGGTTCTCCCACCCGCTTTCAGAAGCTCTGCTGTAATTCCGTCCTCTCCTGATGCTTTGCCATTCTTAAGATGGTCAAGAGCCATTCTAATCTCGCTCAGACTGACGTCCGGGATATTATCGGAATAGTGTCGGATAAGCTTGCTCTTGGGTCGTTACTCACACATGTCTGTGGCTCCAACGACGATGTGTACAGCTGTCCATAGAACCTCTCAATCTCACTCAAAACCTCTGGTCTACTGGAGATGATAGTGCCGCTGTCAGTCTTCAACTTAGTCAGTTGGCTTTGTCCGATAGACAGATCTCTGGCGAAGACTTTTGAGCCTAGGTTCCGCTTTATAGCTCCCTCAATACGACCTGTATTGAAGTTGCGTCAGTCTCGCCGCATGTATTTGGAGATCTGCCTATTAAGCCGCCTGTAGTCCGACATGTCAGTTAAAGACTGCAGCCGCATCTCACGTCTTTTTCCCAAGAGGTTGAGAGGATGATCAGAGAGTTTTTGGGTTCTATTTTTGCGGCGGGCCTTATAAATTTTAAGGCCCGCGGCATGGACAGTTTCCAAGAGCTTTGCATTAATTTCATGCTGCCGTGTGGTGCCGGCGTAAGAATAAGCCACCCCATCACATCCCGTGGGTGTCGTAAGAGGCGACTAAGGGATAAGCCACAAACATCCGGTGGCCTCCGATAGATGGCGGGATAACCATCCTAACTCTCCAGACCCAAATATCCAGGCCAATAACGGGCAGCAGCGTTGAAGGTGCGAGGTGTCTGGAAGAAACTGCGGTTGCCAACCAGCTCGCCAAGCGTGGCAACTATGGCAAAAACCCCTCATGAATGGAAGTCCAAGGTGTACGGCCCCCAGTCCCCGGCGGCCCTGCTATTCCTGGCTACGGTAGCGGTCATGGTAACGGCAGGGCAGGGGGTGGTTAAGAATCTCCGGTTAAGATTCGGCTACCAACGACGGCGATTGGACCTGGCAACATACAACGTAAGAACATTGAGGACTGACGAGAAGATAACAGAGCTGGAAGAAGAGGTAAGCAGGCTGCGTTGGGATATAATAGGATTATCTGAAGTCCGAAGACAGGGGGAGGACACGATAATCCTTGAATCCGGCAACCTGTTTTACCACCGGGAGGGCGACCAACTGTCCGTTGTGGATTTATCGTCCACAAGTCTCTCATTAACAACGTTGTTAAAATCGAGGGTGTGTCGGCGAGGGTTGCGTACCTTATTCTCAGAATATCCAAACGGTATTCGCTGAAGGTCATACAGGTCTACGCACCAACGTCGACACATCCCGATGATGAGGTGGAGGCAATGTATGAGGATATATCACGAGCCATACATTCCACCAAAACTCAGTACATGGTGTTAATGGGATTTTTTTTTTTTTTGGCTGGGTGAGCCACTGTTGGCCTTAGGGGCCTTTACAGATCCGACGGGCTTGAGGTGGCCTGGCGCACGAGGCGCCTATCCTGAACCTCTGCGTACTATTATTACGCGTTATGGTGACTAAGCTCGAGGGCTCCCGGGGGAGCCTCGGCTCGGGCCGTCAATTATTATTACCGGTTTGGGAGGCCGCCAAGCTCTTAGGGCGCTTCGGCGGGCGCTCCATAGAGTGATCAGGCTCAAGGGTCTCCGAGAGGGGACCTCGGCTTGGGCTGTCACTCAGCACGCGTTTAGCATTCCGATTCCGAGGGTGCCCGAGCGGGCCGGGCCTCGGCTCGATCGGTAGTTATTATCTGACTGAAGTTAATGGGAGATTTCAACTTAAAGCTAGGCAAAAGGAAAGACGATGAGCTGAGAGTAGGTAGTTTTGGAATAGGGCAACGGAACCCAAGGGGGCAGCAGCTGGCTGACTTTATGGAGAAAGAGGGAATCTTTATGATGAACTCTTTCTTCAAAAAGCAGCCCCACAGAAAGTGGACCTGGATTAGCCCCGATGGTTCTGTAAAAACCGAGATAGACTTCATTATGACGAACAAACGGCAAATATTCAACGATGTCTCTGTGATCACAAGGGTGAAGACCGGAAGTGATCACCGATTAGTGAGAGGCACATTGAATATTAACATTAGGCTGGAAAAATCTTGTCTGATGAAGTCCACACTCCGACCATCTCGTGCCCATATCCAGAACTCCGAAAGCTTTCAGCTCGAGCTACATAATCGTTTCTGTTAGCAGTTTCCAATGCCTAGAAAATTGCAGCACGGTGGACGATATTAATGCAATTTTTTGTTATAATTTCGAAAATGTTCCCCCGCGATATTTTCCTTCTTTTTATAGCACATGATAAGTCAGCGCTTAAAATTAACAATTTACTAGCTGCTGCCCGCTAAAAATCCATTCAGAAGAATTTGCGTGATAGAGTAACAAACATCCATCCATACATGCAAACTTTCGCATTTATAATATTAGCAAGGATTTGGTGCCGGCACAGGCATTTGAACTTGGGTTATTCGAGGATGACTACGACTCTGAGCTTTCAGGACTAAGTAATTTTAATGAAAAAAAGAGTTAAAAAGTGAAGATATGCAATTCTCATAAGTGAAACAGGTCTCAACGGCAATGTGTAACACGTATCTGCTGTAAAGGATAATGTAATATTTTAGTAGAAAATATTTTTCATCAAAAATTGAGTTTGTCGACACCCAAATTTCTTAATATTTTCCTAAGCAAATTCATTTTCGGGACCAGAAACATGAGTTCATTCACGAGGCATATAATTTTCATAACAAATATATTAAGAACGTAGAGGCATCGACTACAATAAACAAGATCACATTTCACTGTATATATGGAGAGATGTATATAGAGAAAGGAAAGAATTCATAAGTTACAAAAACATCTATGCGTGGTGTACGTGCATCGGAAAAGAGTTTAATTATGATGTTTTATATTTTCGCCTTTCTCCAATTTCTCGCGGACCCAATCCAAAGAAAATGAATGAAAAACTTATATTTTTGATATGGAAACCGTCTCGAACTGATTTAAATACATTAAATGTGAACGCAAAATATCTGCTGAATTTTTTCTTAAATACTTGCTACTGACTGATTTCCATTCCTCCCTATGTTAAGTGCTAATAAAGTCTATGTAAATTATGGTTTAAAGCCATAATGCCATTGAAACAGGGGGATTAAAGGCATTTTGTTACATTTTAAAACTGATCACAGAAGGCACAATGATATCTGTTTGCTTACTCAAAAATAAATTTGTGGTTAAAAGCCTAACTTAACCTTTGACTTTTTCATTGAAGTCTGATTACTTGCAAAAGTCAATGAACCAACTCGAGCCCGGGGCAACTTGGCGAGAGGTTAAAATATTACAGTTGTATATTGTTCATTTTAAAATAAAAATGATTCCATTTAATCTTCAAGGGATTACGAAAGAACAATCGATGATATTTTAATTTGTACAATTGCTCAAATTTATTTAAAGAACACAAAACGATCTCGCAATTAAAATTGTCTGCTTTAAATCAGTGTAACTTTATACATTTGATAATACGTAAAAGGAGGACTAATAGGAGGACCCTGAGGAATAATTAATTAAAGCTACTACAGCTGAAATAATTAGATTTGCATAGTTTCTCTATGTTTTACCCATGTGGAAATGATTCCAAGGGTTACTTTAATAGTTAGAAATTGTGAAAGTGGATTATAATTAATTGCTAAAGTAAATTGAATAAATTTTGCGGGGAATGGATTAATTTTGCAAGGAACGTAACGTAAGTGAATGTATCAATGTTTGAGTGGGAAAGGGAATGAAAGAGAGAGAAGGGGGACCAATGGTGGAGGAAGCGAGAACGTAGACACGTACGCTGCTATTATTTAAGAGTTTTTTTATACCAGTTTCAAATATAGTATTTCTATTTAAAATGGACACCCAAACTCAATCATTCTGCTGAGAGATGTCCTTTTACTTTTTCCTTTTACCTATAGCAATAATATTTGATGAAATCCCGCCGGATAACACTACACCAACAGCTAGTGTAACAACAAACACAATAGTTCGCCCTCGCCTCCGAGCACGGCGAGACCAACAACGCGTACACAAGGTACACCCGCGTTCCAGGGCGGTTCTCACCGCCCCCAGCCACCAATTAGCTAAATGCACTGTCGACGGCCGTCGGGGTCTCGGTCCGCACCGCAATGACATATGACAACAAATGACAATGGCATAGATGACATGTCGTAGTTAAACGCACGCATGGGCACATGCGCGACCCTACCCACAGCGGAGGGCCCAAACCCTAGGTTCTGGCTAGCCCACCGGTTCTGCGTCAGATGAACCTTTAATAGTCTCGGGACTGAAAGCAAAAACATCAGTTAATACAAGATACAAGATTTGATGAAAACGTTATTCTGACTGTGGTAGGCCATGTAACAGTTTACGCTGTTACACGAATTGGCCGGTCCCTCTGGGTAAGTACCACGAGCTCACAGAAGACCGGCGCGAAGTGAAAGTTTTATACTGCTGCGTTTCTTCTGGTGAGTGAGGAATCCGTGAGGTGTTTCAAATGTCTATGGGCAGTGGTTATCACTTCACACGAGGTCAACTGAGAGCTCGCTGCCCACCTTACTATTTAAAAAAATCAATACACTAACGTAAGACTTTTACTGAACTAGTGCATTTAGCAGACTATAGCAACCCTGTCAGCGGTATTAGCCCTTCTATGAAAAATTGCACGGAATACGCCACGGACTCTAGATAATTTAGTGCACCATACCAAAACTAATGTAATTTTTTGATGTGAAAAGTATATGAAGCACCTGCTATTTCGTGTTTACCGCCGCCCATGGACATCGACAACCAGTTGTAACGATAAAAGTAAAAAAGCATTTGAAACTTTAATGGTTACGCAATGCAGAATTGGCTGAACTGTCGTTGTAAAATTCAATTCTTGCAAAGCAACTGGAAATGTGTTAATGATGAAATATTTTTTTTAAATATGTGTAAGTTACTCTTCGCAACACCATTAACATATTTTGTATTCTTTTTATTGGAATTACAAAGACAAGAACAGGTAATTAATTCTATCTATGATTACGCAAAGTCATTGATATCCCAAAATACGAAACGTGGGTCTCTGTATCTCATTATGTCTCGCATTTTCACAAAATACAAATACTTTCTTAAAAATCCAATTAAAGTAGTACTTATTGATAAAGAATATTATTATATTATTCAACCCTTTCGATTACCAGTACTTTATTATTTATTGATTTAATTTCTTAAACGATTTTTACGTATACTTTTTACTGTGATAAATTACTTTTATTTCTACTTTTCAGAAAATACTTTTTTATTGTTAAATAAAAGACTAACTTTACTCACTAATGTTAGTCATAACAATTCCTTCTTTCTTAAGAGGGTTTTATGGCGTTGTAGTTAAAGATATAATTCGTAATATCGTAATTTAACTAAGAGATAATTACAATTATAAAAAGAGAGCGGTAGAATTTTTGTGACAGTGAAAAGATGATCACGGAATAAAAAAAATCCTTAAATTCCGTAACATGAGGCTTAAATAAATTAGTCTAAAGCTGCGCCAATAGTGGTGACTTATATACACCCTGTGAGGAGCTCCGCAAAATCCTTCCAAAATCCTAATTAAAATTCTAAGAAGACATCGCTTCTTTCTTATTACTTTTTTCTTATATAAATTCGTGTATTTTTTTTACACGTTACGTGCTGGTTCTTTTCTCGCTCAAAGGTTAAGCATAACTGTTCAGCGAGGAAATGCAGCTAGCGTTCTTGGCACCATGCCGCGTGGATTAGGTTTATTTAGATAATTAATAGATTTGAGATAGATTTAATCTTGTAAATATTAGATCAATAAAGATTGTAAATATACAATAAGTGTATAATAGATTTAGTAATATAATCAAGTTTTGTTTATACAAATATAAATGGCTAAAGATTTTACTCGCTTGCGACGCGAGTTTGTTTCTCTTTTCAGCGAGTTATACATTGGTGACGTCTTTCCGAAGATTTTATTTCAGTCCGTCATCAGCACCCCCATCCAACACAGCGTCGGCACATCCTGCCACTTTTGCTTGTTTTATTGAATACGTAAAAAACGGCCAAGTGCGAGGCGGACTCGCGCACCAAGGGTTCCCTACCATTATCTATACAAACGACACAAAAATGTCTGTTGTATGGGAAAAAATATTTGAGTGGGATACTTAAATATTTTTTATTGTAATTTTAAAAAATACATCATCTGTGAAAATTTCAAGTGTCTAACTATCACGGTTCATG
>CAKOGK010000057.1:0-25000 GCA_933534255.1 Iphiclides podalirius | reverse complement strand
GCACATGCGCCAATGCGTCGATCGATGCTGCTACTCCTATGATCCCGGGGAGGGCCAGTTACGTTCTGAACAATATAAGCGAAAAATAACGAAGGGCAATGAAAGAAAAGAAATAAAATTAAAATGAATAAAGTGACAAAACGGGAAGTGGGCACGTTTTACAAGACGAGGCTTATCTTACCTTAAAGTAAGTGTTCTTCAAACACGAAAATGTATCATACATTTTCGTCAATGTTTTTAGGCACGATGCACTCACGGTAACGAGATGAAATTACGAAAGCACGCACGCTTACATGGTCCGAAATAAAAACTGAACAAATGATGAACGAGATCAAGGCGCGGTGAATCGCGCGGCGGATGCACAAACAATGCGGTATGCAATAGCCGGGCCCGGGCCGCCACTCCCTCTCCCTCTGATCCCTCCACCCTCCGACCCCTCCGTAGGGTTTGCGCAGACAGTCTGGTTGAAGTATTGATTTTATACGAAAGCCCAGGTAACTAACTACAAGAATATTCTCGAACGTTTGTTAGCCCGAAGTATTAGTTTTAACTTGATTTAATTATGTAATACATAATCGAGAACACCCGTGTCCACACGATTTGAGATTGACACGTATATGACATTTTAATTTTATATATTCATTTTCGGAACATTATTCTTACGTATTTTTAAAACGATGAGGTAATGGCCTATACGTGCTATATGTGCGGAAATGAGAAGGATGCAGGTGGCTCAAGATCGTTCTTTGTGGCGGTCTGGGGAGAACTTATGTAGCTATAGACTAAATTAGGCGGTTGTAACGAATGTTGTATTGAAATAATTTGAGTTTTAAAAATTTTATTAGCTTTTCAGACTTTTTGTCCCGTAGAGCATTTAAAAAACAAATATGGAGGGCGGTGGCGATGGCGGCGAAATAACGCCCCCGGGGCGTCATTGCTTACACATGCGCAAATGCCTCAATCGATTCAGCCATATTGCCAGGGGGTGCTTGTTATATACTTAAGAATGCCAGTGAAAACAGTTGGAAACTTCATCCTTATGAACATATTTGGCATCAGCGAATCTCTTATGAATAGGGGAATATAGGGGATTAATTAAAAGGGGATGTACGTCATTCAAGACGACGCTTGAGGCTAAACGACTTACCCGAACTCCAGTGTTCTTCGATAACGAAAATTAATGATCCAAATGTCTTTAAGCACAATGCACTCACGGTAATAAAGTCAGGTAATAAAAATCACGCTCGTTAACAAGTCCGAAAGCCGAACAAAGAATAAACGAAATAGACGCGCGGTCGGTTCAGCGACGGATGGACTAAAAGTCAGGTATGCTATAGCCGGGTACGGGTCGTAACTACCCCCGTCTGCGGCCCCTCCACACCCCTCACCCCCAACGGGGTTTGTGGAGACCATGCGTCTGCGCGAAGTATTGATTTCATCCCGACTACTAGGCGAACAATAATGAAATCGGTCTAAAACCCCCGTCAACCCCAACTATTTGTTTTATTTTAAATCATATACGACATGCTTCAACCCGCCCATGTGTTTAAGAATGAAGATTGTGATAAGATATTACACATGTTACACACCAAGATCTTGAGGGTTATAGGCTGGAGAAACAAAGCCATGAATACATCGGACTGGAAGGATTGGCCTACCCGCAGCTGATTTTTATTTTTTAAAAGATTGTTGATAAGATATTTTGAATTCATGTCCTACCTATGTTGCCGGTTTAAGCATACAATTGTGGCATATTTTTGGGAATTCGATTTATCGATTAATTATGTATAAAAATTAAAAATAAAACAGCCAAGCGCGAGTCCAACGCGCGCACGAGGAGTTACGTACCATAACCTATAAAGACGGCAAAAGAATCATGGTTGTTATATTCTCATACACACCCCACTTAGATATTGTTATTCTACTGTTTATTAGTGTTTGCTGTTATAGCAGCAACAGAAATACAACTTCTGTGAATATTTCAACTGTCTAACTATCATGGTTCATGAGATACAGCCTGGTGACAGGCGGTCAGACGGGCGGCGCATTCTTAGTAATAGGGTCCCGTTTTACTTTTGGACCGGCCAATTGCGAGTCGGACTCACGCACAATTAGTTCCGTACCATTATCTATAAATGATGTCTGTTGAATGGTAGCCCTACTTAATTGGTTTATTTTGTTTTTTAGTATTTGTTATTATAGCGGCAACAGCATTTGTTGTTATACAGAAATACATCTCTGTAAATTCAACTGTGCAACGATCACGGTTCATGAGATATGCCTGTGGGCAGGCTGGATAGACTGACAGAGAGCGTAGTCTTAGTAATAGGGTCCCGTTTTACCCTTTGGGTACGGAACTATAAAAATAGAAAGAATGAATGTTCAAGCTTTGGAAGCTTTGTGCTTGGCACGGAGTTTCCGTTTACTCTTAGTGTTATGAGACTACAGATTTCATGTACATTTCATTCTCGAAATTTAGAGAAGATAAGCAAGCAAGAACAAGAACAAATTTATTTCAAAGTTATGGAACTTTAATCATAATTATATATAAAAGAGCACATAAAAATCGAAGATGGAGATCGCGCAGATACGTGGCAAACTACGCAGTTGCGCCGCCCGGGGACGTCCTTTCTTGCACATGCGTCAATGCACCGATCGATGCAGCTATATGCCCGGGGAGTGTAAGTTATATACTTAATAATTATAGAAAGAAAAGTTGAAATCTTCACCCTATGCATCTATTCAATGCAAGTCGTTTAAAACATTATTCCACCACCATCCAATGTGGTATTATTATTCTTATTAAACATACTTCACATTTAGAATACATAAAGTAACAAAAGGGATGTTCCTCCGTTTTACGGGACAGATCTAAACCAAAACAACTTACCCTAATGACGCAGTTCTTCCGAAAAGAACACATTTCACATGTCTTTAGGCACAATTCATTATCATTATCAATAGACTCGTGGTTGTGACGTCAAGACACAAAAATCACGCTCGTTAGCAAAGTCCGAAATCAAAACCAAACAAAGAGCAATAAAGACGAAGACGCGGTCAGTCGCGCATCGGATGCACCAAAAGTGAGGCATGCTACAGCCCGGGCTGATTATACTACCGAATCTGAACCTTTTGTTTAAATTTGGCCACTTCTCAAAAAATCTCCCTGTATAGTCTTGCAATTAGTCCTGTATAGTCTTGCAATTATAAGTTACCTAGTATCTATACAAGAAGCTTTGCTTAGTTTGGGATTAGATTATAAAATTTGTTCTGAAATATTTTTTTTTTATTTATAATTATTAACGAAAAACAAAACCGACTTCAAACACCTCGCTCTGTATTCATATTATAATAGATTTTCAGGAGTTCCCTAATTATCTCCGAAGCAACATATCCAATAACAATGAAATTAATACTAGACTACATGGGAAGCATCAGCTTTCAAATAAAAGAAGAGTCATCAATATTTTTCACTCAGTCAAAAGTTCTGAGGCAATAAACATAAAAAAATTCAGTCGAATTGAGAACAGCCTTCTTTTTAAGTTGGTTGAAAATAAGTCTTCTACATTGCTGCGAATTTATGCTCTTCCCTTGCACGGGTTCATCGTGAACTATTCATTTTATCCCGGTACCTAGGATTCCCATTCAAATCAAATCTCCAGAACATTCTCGAGCGTATTGTTTTTTGTAACAGATATTTAATTTTTAGATTAATCTATTAATTATTAATAGATTTAAAATCTTGCAAATTGATTGATGCAAAGTACTACGAAATGGCAATATGAATTAACAATAGCGTAAATTATTCAGTACTAAACTGCACTGTAAAAGGCCTTGAAATTTTATTCTATTTCAATAAAAACGGATTGCTTTTTAATGTAATGTGAGCTAATGTGAGACCGGCACAAGGCAGTAAATGCAAGGCAGTGTTGGTATTCGTTACTTATTGTTCGATTACGCCAATACTGATTGAACTTGATTTCTCTTAGGATCAAAATTATAAAATATTAAGTATTATACTCTCCGAGTTAAAGCCCTAAAGAACATATAAAATCGAAGATAGAGGGCGCTGGCCGCGCAGTAACGAGGCGAACTACGCAGTTGCGCCGCTTGGCGGCGTCCTTTCTTGCACATGCGCCAATGCACCGATCGATGCAGCTATATGCCCGGGGAGTGTAAGTTATATACTTAATAATTATACAAAGAAAATGGGGAAAACTTCACGCTATGAATCCATTCAATGTAAGTCGTTTAAAATATTATTCCACCACCATCCAATGTGGTATTATTGATTTAAATGTGAAGTATGTTTAATAAGTAAACATACTTCACAATTAGAATAAATAAAGTAACAAAAGGGACGTTCCTTCGTTTTACGGGACAGATCTAAAGCAAAACAACTTACCCTAATGACGCAGTTCTTCCGAAAAGAACATATTTCACATGTCTTTAGGCATAATTCACTCGCGGTTGTGAAGTCAAGACACAAAAATCACGCTCGTTAGCAAAGTCCGAAATCAAAACCAAACAAAGAGCAATAAAGACGAAGACGCGGTCAGTCGCCCATCGGATGCACCAAAAGTGAGGCATGCTACAGCCCGGGCCGGCGCGCTGCCATCCCCCGCCCCGTCCATCCCTCAACGTTGTTACAGAAATCTAGCGTATGCGCGAAGAGATTCTATTCCAAGCCTAGGTATATCCTGGGTTTACCCGAAGTATATCTTCAACATTTACTACATACTCAAACACACCCTGCATGAATGTGTTTAATAGAGATATAGAGATAAACATCGAAGATGGAGGCGGTGAATGTCAAATTACGAAGCGAACTATGCAGTTGCAAGAAAGCTCGGCCCAGGGCGGCGCCCTTTTATTGCACATGCGCCAATGCATCGATCGATGCAGCTATATGCCCGGGGAGTGTAAGTTATGTACTTACGACTAATAATTATGTTGGCAAAAAATGTTAAAAACTTCACACCTATGCATCTATTTTGTATAAGCAATTCGTTTTGCGTTTGCGTGAATGCGTTTAATAAACTCAAAAGGCTGACAATGACTCGACAAACGTAGTAGATGATGGCCCTCTATCTGCGCCCTTGCGGTGGGGGTTCGATGCTCACTACTGGAAATATAGTGTTATGATTTTTTTCTATTATATAGGGTGGCTTTTCTAAGTGTATCCATTGTTTTTATTAAATTCTAGACATAAATAATGTTATATAAAAATGATAAATATTTAAAATCACTCTTAAGTAATTAAGTACATTTGAACTTATTTCAAAACGTGCGTGATTTATACGCAACTCATTTATTTTACGTGCGATCATTCATAACTAACACGCACACAAGTTCGTGCACAATAAAATTTAGGTATTTATGAATGACTACCGCATTGTCAACACGTTCTGTTTTTTAGGGAATATAATGGCATTTTTTTTTGGAAAAAAAAACCTTGTTTTTTATTTCAATAAATGATTATACTACCGAATCTGAACCTTTTGTGTAAATTTGGCCACTTCTCAAAAAATCTCCCTGTATAGTCTTGCAAAATAAACATATGTTTAAGTATGTTTATAAGTTACCTAGTATCTATACAAGAAGCTTTGCTTAGTTTGAGATTAGATGATAAAATTTGTTCTGAAATATATTTTTTTTATTTATAATTATTAACGAAAAACAAAACCGACTTCAAACACCTCGCTCTGTATTCATATTATAATAGATTTTCAGGAGTTCCCTAATTATCTCCGAAGCCACATATCCAATAACAATGAAATTAATACTAGACTACATGGGAAGCATCAGCTTTCAAATAAAAGAAGAATCATCAAAATCTGTTCACTCAGTCGAAACTTCTGAGGCAATAAACATAAAAAAATAAAGTCGAATTGAAAACCGCCTCCTTTTTAAGTTGGTTGAAAATAAGTCCTCTACAGGGCTGCGAATCTATGCTCTAACATTATTTATTATTACACTGTCTGAGTTAAAGCCCTGAAGAGCATATAAAAATCGATGATAGAGGGCGCTGGCCGCGCAGTTACGAGGCGAATTACGCAGTTGTGGCGCCCGGGCGCGTCCTTTCTTGCACATGCGCCAATGCACCGATCGATGCAGGTACATGCCCGGGGTATGTAAGTTATATACTTGACGCATTTATGCATCCATTATGCGTTAGCTAGTCGTTTTAATCATTATTCTTATTATACAAACTTCACATTTAGAATAAATAGAGCAACAAAAGGGGATGTTCCTCCTTTTTATGGGACGCGATCTAAAGCAAAACAACTTACCCCAAAGACGCTGTTCTGGAAAACGAACATGGATATAATTGATTCACATGTCTTTTGGTATATTTCACTCGCGGTTGTGAAATCAGGACACAAAAAGCGCGCCCGTTAGCAAAGTTCGAAATCAAAACCAAACAAAGAGCAATAAAGACGAAGGCGCGGTCAATCGCGCGTCGGATGCACTAACAGTGAGGCATGCTTCAGCCGGACCAGGGCCGAAGCTTCCCTTCCCGCACCCTCTCCGCCCCCTTCATCCCTCAACACGGTTTACAGAAATTTAGCGTCTGCGCGAAGAGATTTTATTCCAAGCCTAAGTATATCCTGGGTATACCCGAAGTATATCTTCAACATTTACTACATACTCAAACACACCCTGCATGAATGCGTTTAATAATATACCCATATAACATTTTAATATTATACATTAATTTTCATATAACAGGCATGGTCAGTTTACGCTTTAACTTTCACGGTGGCTGCGTTAGTGACCGAGGCAGTCCGAAGCGTTTCGAATTGTCGTGTCATATTCATCTATAATTTCCCGATTTGTTGAAAATGTCGATGACAAAGCCGCTTTTTAAAAATATTGAAAAAACATATTCGAAAGACTCCTACATTTTTGTAAAGAATATCAGATTATTGAAAAGGAGCAGTATGGCTTTAAAACTAGTCAAATCTAGCATAGATTTAACTATTTTTTCTCTTATAACGATAATCTGCAATATTCATAAGAAAAATCGGACGACAGGGTTATTCATTGACCTATCAAATGCTTTTGACCATATATGCTATTATAATAATTACTAATGTAGGGATCGGAGAACCCGCATTGGACTGGTTGCCATCTTATCTTTGTTACAGACGACAATGGAATCTCATAAGGTCCTAACGTAATAATTAGGCCTAGTTCCGGTTATTTTGCATCTAAATAATATCACTGACATAATTAATCAAAACTTTCTTTGTTTCGGTGACGATATTTCAACTATAATTACTCCAAAATAAAAAAAAATACAATTACAGAGATCACTAAAATAAAATTTATAACACAATTGACGTATTAATGGAATGGTTACTTAGAAATGATTTAAAGATAAATCTGGATAAAACGAAATTCATACAAATTGGTAAAAATATCACATCGACAATAAATATCAAACTTAATGTTTAAAAACTTAGGGAAGTGGCGGAAACCGAATTTTTAGGAATTATTTTAGACCATGATTTGAACTGGAAAACACAAGTTGTAATAAAATTAACAGATTTGCATACGCTCTTAAGCACATTACAAATTTTATAAACATGAAAATAACTATGATTTGTTACCAGGCTTATAGTATCCATATTACGCCATGGGTATACAACCATATTGTGTACCCTGTGGTAACAGTACGGATTGTAAAAGAGCTTTGGTCGCCTAAAAAAATTTCCTCGCCTGGTCTCTCACTTCAGGAAACCTGCAAAGCACGGCCAATAAATGGCATTCTACCACTGCCATCGCCTATGTACAAATTCAGAATGTTTGTGTACAAAAGGACCAATTTAAAAAAAATAGCGGAGTTTATCCACGCATCAAAGAGGCCCGGACATTCTTATTCTTGAAGAGATCCCAAGATTAAAATAATATTACAATAGTAGCATAACGATGTGTGCAAAAATATTTAATAAAATACCTAATAAAATAAAACTAATAAATAGAGTTGTATGAAAAGTTGCATGAAATAAAAACGTTTATAATATCAAATAATTTATTTAAAATATAGTGGCAGATTGGCGAATTATTATCAGATCATATGACAATTAGTTAAACATTAAGGAAACATATTTTATACAGATGAAATAGTATTATTATTAGGCAAGTTATTAGTTTTATAACTGTAACCATTTAAATTTGTGTAATAGATTGTTATTTTTCTTCTTATTAATTTAAGAGATAATATTGATATTAATTTTAGTATTACGATTAATTGACTGATTGTTTGTATTACCAATACCATACTTCAGCAAGTAAAGACAATTTATGACGCTGTCGATTGCATCGTTCAGCTGATTCAGCTTGGGTAATGAATTAATTAAATGGATGATTAATTGCGCTGAACTTTTAAACACATACCACCATCGCTTCGCCGAAATTCATAAGCTTTCGTCGGCACCTCGCTAAAGATAAGTTTTCTTTTCGTGTCACCACCATTCTCTCCTCAACCGCTAGTTTGTACGTTAATTATTTTTGCTTAGCTATTTATTAAAGGCTTGTTGTACTCAACATTGCTTGGGACGAGACTCAACCTGTTGTGAGCACACGGCAACAAAGTTTACTTAATAAAGATTCGCAATTGTAGCTTTTCGCATTCGTCGCAGCTAGTGAAAAGGGTATTAGTAATAAGGGTATTAGTCGTTCTCATTACTTCTACTTCTAAGATTCGCTTCAATTAGGCTCGAGTTCTGCGCCTTAGGTTTGCTCGCTAAGCTTGTACGCAATGTTCGCGACACATTAAGACACGAGTATATAGATTTATCTATTTTTGAATTTGGAAGTTGCACTTCTGTTAAATCATTATTATTTATATAACAAAGTAAATATAGAAATTAGCAGACTCGGTAGAATTACTTTTTTTGAAATAAAATCCAAATTTTTTTTTCCAAAAAAAATGCCAATCTATTCCATAAAAAACAGAACGGTTGACAATGGTGTAGTCATTCATAAATACCTAAATTTTACTGTGCACGAACTTGTGTGCGTGATAGTTATGAATGATCGCGCGTAAAATAAATGAGTTGCGTATAAATCACGCGTTTTTGAGATAATTTCAAATGAATGTAATTAAATACTTACGACTGAATTTAAATATTTATCATTTTTTTCATAGCATTATTTATGTCTAGAATTTAATAAAAAAAATGGATACACTTAGAAAAGCCAACCTGTATATGTATTATTTTATTTTTATTTTATTTTATTATGTATGGAAAACTTACAGCTAACATACAACTATTAACATATAAATAAATAGAAAAGAGATAGCCATTTACAAGTTCTCGCAAATAGATCAAGAAGTAATAACATGAGGTAGGTAGAGATTAATTAAACATTACAACAGATAGAGGACAATTAAAAAAAAAGAAGTATAACAATAATAAATATTACACTAAATTATACATAAAAAAGCAAAATAAACACCATAAAACTTAAGTGGAGAAATATTTGTTGCCTAATAGTTTCTTGAGCTGAGAATCGCTGGGAAAGTATAAATCAATGTCTACATTACATAGTATGTTATTAAAAGATTTGCACGACCGTATCATGAAAGAATTTCGTCGATAATTGCTATTGACCAATGGTATAGATAGGAGATATTGGTTACGCACGTTACGAGTGTGAACCCGAAGTTCTACTTTGCTTAACAGTTCTGGGCAATCAATGGTACCCTTGGCTATTTTAGAAAGGAAGGATATGTCCGCAATTTTTCTCCGCTCGTACAAGGGAAGAGTATGGAATTTGCTTACTACATCGACTATTATAGTTAGGAATGTATTGTTTTGTTCTGAACTGTAAAAAGCGCAAAAATCGTTTTTGAATCCGCTCAATTCTGTCAATATATACATTATATTGTGGGTTCCAAATTTGGGAGGCATATTCTAAATGGCTACGGACAAAGGTACAGTATAGAATTTTAAATGTTTTTATGTTCTTGAAGTCGGTTGCAATCCTTAACATAAAACCCAGCGCTTTATTAGCTTTCGTGATAATATAATCAATATGGGCATCGGACAGCAATTTAGAGTCTAAAATAATACCCAAATCTCTAATCGTATTCGTTCTGGTAATAGACGAATTAAGTAGCTTATAATCATAAATTATTGGCTCGGCTTTACGCGTGTACGAACAAATAAAGCATTTATCTATGTTCAGTACAAGTTTGTTTATAGCACAATAAGATTCAAGATTATTTAAATCAGCTTGAAGAGTAGCACAACATGCAGGGTCTGAAATTGGGCACAATATTTTCATATCATCAGCATAAAGAATTATTTTGGAAAACTTAAAACTTGAACTGATGTCATTGATAAAGATTGAGAAGAGTAATGGTCCCAATAAGGACCCTTGTGGGACGCCAGAAGAAATTTGTATTGATGAGGAATTATAACCATTGAGAACGACTGTCTGATTACGATTTTGAATATAGGATATAAACCATTGAAACAAATCGCCCCTAATACCCACCGCAAAAGTTTGCGTAAAAGGAGGACATGATCAATCCTGTCAAATGCTTTACTGTAATCAGTGTATACAACGTCAACCTGTCCTGTCTTAGACATATATGTAGTTAAGTAGTCAGAGCAAACGACCAAATTCGATATTGTTGATCTGTTTCTCAAAAAGCCATGCTGGTGTTCACTAAATATATGACGAATACATGGATATACCTGATTGTATATTATCTTTTCAAGCGTCTTTGCAAATAAACAGAGTTTAGATATAGGGCGATAATTTTGTATTTCATTTTTGGGTCCTTTTTTATGAACAGGAGTTATAAGGGCATTTTTCCAAATTTTGGGCACTATACCTTCACTTACAGAACGGCGGTAAAGTATGCTCAAGGGAATAGATAAGGATTCAGCGCAACGAACTATAAAAGCAGCTGGAATTCCATCTAAGCCCGCTGACTTATTCACATCTATAGCTTTTAACAGTTTTAGTACTTCTGGCTCATGAATTTCTATATGGGTAATGTTTACGGGAGATTCGTTTTCTGTCACATCACTAAAATCAATATAGTCAGTAGAGTTTGTTTCCAGAAAATTAGAGTTGAAAAATTGACTAAACATTTCACAAATATTTTCGCCATTTCCTGAAGAGTTCTGTCCATATTGCGTATTTAAAGGTGTATTATAATCAATATTTATACCATATCCATATTATACATTTATACCATATACCAAACGCGAAAACAAATGAATATCCCCCCCATAAAAATATATATATATATTCTCTATTGCACACCAAAATGAAACATAAAAGAACCATGCCTTAATTTTAGATTATAGGTACGATCGGCGCCCTTATTACTAAAAGTAATTTCTTCCAGGCAACCTTTGGATGCATTGGAATAAATTAGGAGAAAAGGAGTGAGTTATACTTATTAATGAAGGAAATAAATAATATCGTAACTACAATAAAATAATAGTAATCAAGAGCTCGCTCTGCAATACGGCCTCGTGGATTGGAAACTGCCGTACAGTCAGCCTCTCCGAACATCAGAGGCAGTCACCACTGATGTTCGGAGAGGCAGACTACGGGACAGAACGCTCCAAGTTCAAATGCAAAAGGCGGTGCTCCTCTATACCGCCCGCATCGTCCACCGGTTTCTCTCCCTTTCACCCGAACCCTCGGCCGTTTGGTCTCCCCTGCCAAGGATTTCAATCTGGTTGGGTCCTATTTATATTATATGAATTATAAAAACCTAACCAGACGAAAAAAAAATGAATGTAGATCATTCCAGAGTCGCGCACCCTGCACCATAAATGACCTACTCATGAACTTTGTTTTGTGTGAAGGAATTTTTAGCTCCAGATTTTCTAATGACCTCGGAGACTTAAAGAGGGAATCGCGAAGAAATTGGAAACGTTCCTTAAGATAAGTAAGATATCAAGGATTGAACAGTATGTTGTAAACAAGAGATAGTATGTGAGCATTCCGCCGTAGACGAATAGGTAGCCACTTGAGCTTAACACGGAAATGTGAGATATGATAGTATTTGCGCAAGCCAAATATGAATCTTATGCCAAAATTTTGAATTCGCCCTAGCTTATCAAGTAGCTCCTCGGTGAGATCTAGATAGCTGACATCCGCATAGTCGAGTATTGGAAGAAGCAGATTTTGTGCAAGAGCAGTTTTGGTCGCAGTGGGCAGGAAGTTGCGTAATCTTCTTATGGATATTTACTCATTGAGATGATGGAGCAATCAAGAATCAAGATCATTCTCCAACTTCCTTATTTAAAGCACATATTAGGCATACCGACTGCACCAGTTATTGTATCATCCACGTGTGTAGTATTACAATATTAATATACATATTAATATTACATAAATACTCTTATAAAAAGTGTTAATGGATTTTATTGCGTTTAACGTGTTTTACATTTTCAGCATTTTAGAAACTACAACATCCACGACATCATCGTCGTCATGTTTACTCTGGGCTGCGTCAAACTTTTTTAATAACGTCCGCATATTGAATTTACTATATCTTGATGTTGGTTTGCTTGGTTTTTGTAAATAACAATATCTTAACCCATCCTCTCTTTTATAATAAGGAATTTACGGTCATTAAATAGAATCACGAAACGTTCTTAAAAAGGAATTCTTGACTTAAACAGATGGTCAACTGTGATGTCAAAATATATAATGTGTTACATTATATATTTTTGTCGCTTATTTTTATTTATTTATTAAAGTTTTATGCTCAAACAAGTTTTGTACAAAAGTGACTTTAAACCAGACATATTCCACTATAGCTCACCTAGACCACTTGCTTTTTTTTAACTGTCAGTAATATTTTTAATACTTTGATTATGTGTGTGTATAGTAGGTAGGCGCGCTGATTGTTCCGCGCGCCTTACTTGAAGGAGAGGGGAGTTGATCCCTGGGAGCAGCCCCTGCTGAGGCGACCAGTGCTGGCAGGGTCGCGGAAGTGTGCGAAAGCGTTCCCGTGACCCTGTCAATATGCGCCTGGGTGGGACATCGCGGGGGTTTTGGTCGGTTTTCAGACATTTTCTAAACCTATTAAGACATTTGCGAATGGTCATCATCACTCATGGCGCTGAGCTGTGTAGGAAAGTACAACTCTTTAATGGTTAGTTTACTTGTCGATGTCGATAACGATTCCTCTGGATATAACAGAGTGAATCCTAAACTGTGGTAGGGACACGCAATAGTATTCACTGATGCACGAATGGGCCCGTCCGTCCAAGTAAGTACCGGCCTAAAGTAGAAGTGTTTCACTCCTGTATCTCGTCTGGTAAGTGAGGTAGCCGAGGGCCACTTTTTTCAAAGTTGGCAACGCATTTGCAGCCCTACGAGTGTTACAAATGTCCATGGGCGGCGGGCATCACTGAACATTAAGTGAACCGCCAGCTCGTTTGCCATTATCTCACATAAAAAAATTATGAAAATAGTAACTAGAAGTAATAATAATTTGAATAAGTAATAATAAAAGAATTAGGAGGTTGTCAATTCGACGCTAATTTTTAACAGACTTCAAAACGAAAGAGGTTATCAGTTCGGATGTTAATATGTTTTTTATGTATGTTCAGGCATAACTCCGTCATATAGTATAGACAGATTCGCAATATTATTTTTTTGTTCGAAAGGGTTTTAATTAATATTAGTCCGATTTAAATTACATATACGAAGGAGCTCTTCGCATCGGAAAAATATGCATTGTTTTGGGAGATACACAAAATAACATCACGTCCGTCGAAAAGGTCAAGCAGATGTATGCAGTATAGCTGAGATCGCGAAAATATAGGATAATTTTTTAACATTCTAGTGTCTATCGGTCTATCTGTCTAGTGACCGTGCGTTAGAGATTTTATTTCCCTATTTGTTTTCTAATTTAAGTACCGGTTTCGGTTTGACGTTTACTCATACGAGCAGCGTCTTTGCAAACTCTACGCATATATTATAATACCTTAGTATTAAAATTTAGTCACTAAAAGCAAAAAATAAAAAAAAGATTTGTTACAAAAAAAGAACCTACTTCAAAAATCTCCATTAGTGCTAAAAAGATTAAAATAATACTAAATCTAATATAATGAAATCTTGAAATCTAATCTATATAACCCAACCTATCTAACCAATACCAAAGTTTAACAATTTTTGGAGTCGGTGCCAACGTTCACCGTGGTTAATTTTTTGCGAACCCTATTAAGTATATAAATGGAAAACTCCGCAGGCGAATACTTAGCTGTATCGATCGATGCATCGGCGCATGTGCAAGCAATGACGCCCCCGGGCTTATTGCGAGGCTCGCTTTGTATTTGCGTGGCCACCGCCCTGCATTCTTTACAGTGCATATTATGTCGTCATCATTGTCATGAACATCGTAAGCCTCACGAGCAAAATAGCCGTTTTGTTTTATTATAGCCTCATTAACCTCAATTGGTTGCAAGATATCATAAACCTTTTCAATTTTATCAAGTTCGAAATATTTAATTTATCTTTCGAATTGCATCTAAGTTCATTCAAATTCCCTTTTTTCATTTAATTCTGATATAAATTGAATAATCAACCTGCCTGCAAGGCCGTGCTGTAATGTTCAAGTCAACCACGGTTGTGTTGGCTAAAATTGATTATGCCACAGTATTTCAAAATTGATGAGAAATTATAACTTTGGTCGCATAATATAATTATGTAAAATTAAAGTGCGCTTTAACATTTTCAAATAGCCACTACAAACATACATTACAGACAGCTTATTGAAACCGAAATCACTAACAAAGAAGAAATAAAACGTCGCTTTGCACATTAACGTATGTAAAACTAACTTTCGCACATCCTATTCGCTAACAATCGCTCTAGCGATGTCTCTTTTTACCAATATATTATAAATAATGTACAAAACAGAACTCAGTAAAATTTATAACCTCTTTATAGAGACGATGCATATGCAAGAACAATCGATAAGCATGACGCTTAATGTTTAAGTGTTGATTGTGTCATAGTCCACCACAGAAACATCTGTGAACATCGCGACTGTGCCAATAGTAACTCACAATACATGAAAAACGCAAAGCATTCAAGATCATAATTGACATCATCACACTGAATATTACCACGCAAGCTTTTTCAAAATGTATAGTTAACCATATTCTGATTAGGTGCTAGCTAGCAGGAGGTTCATCTGATTTTAAGTGGTTATATAAATTTATGTATACCACATACGTAAGTCCATATTATGTATAATCACTTAAAATCAGATTATAGATATGCGTCAACCAATAACCGTGTGGGGCTTCGCCCCCTCACTAGCCGGCAAAACGAATAATTCGTCCACTCCGAAGAAAAAAGTCCCATCTGCAAAACCGTCACGTTAGTAGAAGTTGTAGACACGTGTAGTACCGAAACAAAGCAACCAAATATTTCAAGTTATTGTGTATTTGAATTAGCCTTGTTAAATTTCATTAATCAAATTTTTCTTAAGATTATTATTTTGCGAGTTAGTGGGTCCCATTTTAACAAGGGACGTTACAAAGTGGACTTCCTGTAGTCTTTAGTGAATATAAGACTATATTTTACTTTACGCTCGACTTTATTTTTTACACTTTGTTTCGGAGCACGTGATAAGTCAGCACATAAAGTTAAAAACTTCATTGGTGCCGGCACCGGGGATCGAACTCAGGTTGCTCGAGTATGTTGAATTAAAGGCGAACGCACGGACACTGAGCTATCGCGTCTCTGAAAATAGTAATAAAACAAGAAAACTACAGCTTAATAGTAATTTTATCCATAGAAACTGAAGAAATATCGGAAAAGGATCTTTGGGATTCTTTTACTATTAGTTTATGAGTAATATCTTAGTAAATTTAGCATATTACGCGATCTGGACATTTTATTGAAATTATTAGTATATAATTTAATCAGTGATTCGATTCGATATTATCTTTCTCCATAAAATAACGTCCCATGTTAAACATCTACCACCACTTTATTTTATGCCATTGCGCAGCAGTAATTCGTTTTACTGATTTTATAAGGTTTTGCATTAATATAATAAACATAAACTTACCAATTTTACATTCTTATCCATAGAAACTGAAGAAATATCTTTGGGATTCTTTTACTATTAGTTTATGAGTAATATCTTAGTAAATTTAGCATATATAATTTAATCAGTGATTCGAGTTTTTATCTACGTAAAATAACTTCTGCGCACGGAATAGGCCGAAGTGCGTTTCGGAATTTTTTTTTTTTTGGCTGGATGGGCCACTTTTGGCCTTAGGGAACTTTACAGTTCCGACGGGCATGGACATGAGGTGGCCGGGCGCACGCGGCGCCTACCCTGAACCTCGAAGTATTATTACGAGGGGCGCGCGCCTTTCTCCTGCCTCCCGAGACTTTACTCTTCGGAACGAACTAATTATAATACTCCCACTTCACTCTGATGATGTAACTAACCAAATAGCCGGCTTATTCTCGCTACGACAGATACTTTTACGTGGCAATTTTTTTAGGATAATAAAATTAATTATAAATTGAAATTGTGATGTCCAAACATAGTGGTACCGCCGTTTTATTTAGACACAGAAAAAAAAATTGTTGAAAGTTTAAAAAACCTTTTTATCGTTGTGAATAACTAATTACAATAACGGTCCCTTTTAGGTATTATCAAGTGCAGTATAAAAGAAAAACAATCTATTATCTTCGTATTTTTGAGAAAAAATATTAAAAATAGATTCATGAAATAAAAGCGTATTCTCCAAATGAGTTGTGCGCAAAACAAAAAGAAGACTACTGGAAGGTTTTTTTTAAGATTTTTCACTTAACAATATTGTTGTAAAAAAATGTCAGGACACTATTATAGTTTAAGATTCTTAAACGATCACTATTCCTAGACACGAGATCAATCACCTTTCAATACAGACGACCGATACTATCAATACCAACAAAGAAAACGACCGAAGGACGTTTGACTTTGAAACAGCAAACAGAACGTCAGTCATTTTGAGATGCCGATTGGATGATAGAGATTCTGCACGGTCGAATCTAAAATGGACACACGTGTATCCATCTCCGTAATAATTATTGTATAGGTTTATTATATTTTTATTATATTGCTTACTGTAACACAACTTACCTTTCCGCTGCTTTCTTCGGGCTTTCTCCGTTTCGGCGCACAAACCGAGAGCTGTACCCTTACCTAAATATGAGAGGGGGTACAAGGAAACAGGAACATGGGATTTAAATCTAATCTAAACTATGTCTACCGCGAGACGTGTAGCTGTAGACATGTTGCTCCGACCCCCGCTTAGGGTACCGTTGGATCCGTCCGGTTGATTTTATCTCAAAAAAAAAGTAAAGTAACAGCCTATAAATGTCCCACTGCTGAGCAAAGGCCCTCTGTAAAGAGGAAATCAGGGCATAGTCCACCACACGATGCTACTGCGGATTGGCGGACTTCACATATATTAGAAATATTTTTTGTTATTATCTCGAAAATATACAGGTTTCCTCGCGATATTTTCCTTCACCGCCGAGCACGTGATAAATTAAAAAAAAACCGTGATTGCTCAGTGACCGGCGCTCTCTTATAACTCAACATACTCGAGCGACCTGTATTCAAGTCCCGGTGAGTGTTAATTTTAAGTGCTAAATTATCACATTTAAAAATTTTAATTTTTTTCACGTATTTTCTCGTTAATTGTTTATTAGATACATTATTATTTTTTTAATATAACATATGTTTGTATAATAAAAAGTTAAATTAAATATTAATAATTAATCATGAATAAAAAGATTAACATTTAAAATTAAACAATATCTTTATAATAAATAATCGGTATCCATTACTCCTATTCTTATCTCTCATACGAGTACGCTTAAAAGAACACGAAATCATATTACTATAGCAAAGTTTTGCAAACTTCATAACGATCACAATCTCATACTTTTTAGGCCTAGCTTTTATTTGTCAAGAATTAGCATTCAATAAATAATGATCTTCGTTCTAATAACAATAAATGAGCGTTATTTTATATTATTCTCATATTAGCCTTTATAGGTAAATTATTCTTTTTATATAAGGTGCTCAAATGAATAATGGTTATCTGTCTTAATTTTCTCATGGATAAATTGAAGTTCGTAAAAATATATGGACGTTCAATATCATAATTTAAGCAATACCCATCAAGAAAAGTTAAACAGTCCGTAGTCAAATGGATTGGTATTGGAGGAATGAATAGTAAGGCGGGTGACATTCAGTATGGTGTTCCTGGATCAGTGTTTGGTCCTGTCGGGTATCTAATGCACGTAAACAGCATGCCTAATACTATTAAAAACTGTAAGACTTACATGTACGCTGCCGATACGTGCATTATATACAGCGACACCAACCAACTGGCTATTCAGGAAAAAGTACAACAAGATTTTGATAATATTATCAGATGGGCTCACGACAATGGACTCATTATTAATTTAAATAAAACTAAATGTATGCAAATAGTGTGTCCATACAAAAACAAGGGTATTAACATTGCAAAAACTGGACACACATATGACTGTTTACACAGAAACCAAGTTGATTGCAATTGTTCGAAGTTGGAAAAAGTATCTCATTACAAGTATCTGGGGCTAAATGTTGACAATCGTTTTAATTGGGGGTTACACGTTGATTATGTATTAACAAATTGCGGTCTATTCTTGGAAAATTGCAACACTTAAAATTTATCGTAATTATAGGTGTTATGTACCTACTTTATCACGCATTAGCCGATGCAATTATATCATACGGACTGGGCGCTTACGGTCTCACTTTTCCTACATACTTAAATAAAATAAAAAACTTGCAAATAAGATTATTAAAGCTATTAGTTAATAAAAAGGTTAAAAATTCACTCAATCACGAATATGAAGGGCTGTTTAAGATATGTAAAGTTCTCCCGGTAGATTTTAAAGTAAAACTGCACATCTTATGTGAGCAAATTAACAACAGTGAGTATAGGCAAGAAAGGGATTATATATATCCAATTCGGTCAACAAGAAAGCCAAGTCTTGTAATTCCTAGAGTAAAAAATGTATATGGTAAGCGGGAACGACGCTGGATTGCACCGGTCCTAATTATTGAATTACCACGTAACACTTATTTAGAAGCAAAAAATAAAAATGAGCTGAAAAACAAATTAAGAAAACATTTCCTATCCCTATGTCCGTAATTAGGCAACTCTGTAGTGTCACACACAAGTACACACACACGTACATACACGCACAAACATAAACACACACACACGAAACCAAGTGAATTGATATTTATTTTATTTTATTCTAACATACTATAAATTGATAAACTTATATATTATAGGTACTTATAATTAAGAAATTGTATTTAGATGATATATACATATTATACATAGACATATATATATATATTATACATAGGTGTCATATTAGTAAGGTTGAAGTACATCGATGTAACTATTCACGAGAACTGCTGCCGACAAACTGCATCACAGTTTGGTAGAGAATAATTTATGTTATTGTACTTTATTACTGGATTAAATAAATAAAAAAAATAAAAAAATTAAAAAGTGAAAAGAATATATTAAAAACTTACAGCCGGTATACGATTGTTTTAAATCTACAGTTTTGTAGTAACGTTTACGATGGAAATGAAATGGAATTATGTAAATTAAATTTAATTGTATAATTACACAACAGAAGTTAATTTATAACGAACAAGTTAATAATGGAACTTCACATAATCTTCTAGCGTAGTAAGGTCTTGTGCATTGCGCCGAGAAGTACATGCAAGAAAGACTCCGGTAAAGTTAAGGGTTTGCGAGAAGTAGTCCAAATCCCCCAACTATATCGAAAGTCTCCCATACATTATATTAAAGCTGGTTTTCCTCGGGATCGCTAAATCTCAGTCTTCGACACGTGACGCCGCCAATAAATTGTGATGGACACTCAATGACGTGTGAAATATTTTTTTAAATCGAATAAATGTGCAATGATAAAGATGAATTGAGAAATATATACAGGTCGCCCTTAGCGACAGTGCATTGACAAGTTTGAAAACAGATTGGGGAATTATACAGGGTGGCTTTTCTAAGTGTATCCATTTTTTTTTAATTAAATTCTAGACATATTTAAAATCACTCTTAAGTAGAAGTGGGCGAATCGTATACAGATATGAAAACTATATATTGGTACAATATCCGAAAATCGCTTACTGCCTCGTTCAGAATCTATGTATTTTACAATATCTGATATTTCCGAAATCTGATGTACCAGATACATTTTATGAATAAGTTTAGTTATTTTGAATCTTAACAGCGTGCAAATAAGATCCGTTTCATTTAAATACTAAGCATGGTATCAAAGATTTGAAAAAAACACTTAGTTTTTTATTTCAATAAACGATTATACTATATGTGTATATAATATATAGATACTATGTGATAATGATGTAGTATAAATAAATATCCATCATTATGTCTTCAAAATATGACTTGACCATTACATACCTTGCTTTACATAAATTGTATTACAAGGAAACGATTATTATTTTTAAATAAACCTGTGTAAAATATATTATAGTAACTATTTTAGTATTTATTATAGTAACGGTTCGTCTTTAAAGTTGCTAAATTATGAGAACACAGCTGAGAAAGGGACGCTAGAAATTAAATAATCAGTAATCTCTGCTTCACAAGGCACGTGTCTGGACGTATGTTATGAGACGAAGACGGGCAGTTGTGTCTTGAAAGTAATAAAGGCATTAATTTTATCCCTGTTTTCAGGGAGTGAAAAATATCATTCGAATATGACGGTAAATTTCGCCGCAAAAAAAAAGTTATAATAGCTCGGTCGGTAATCGGGTGGCCCCAAAACAGACGGCCGCGGTTCGTCATCACGATCTTTTACACAATTTTTTTTACTTTTTTTCTATACCAGATCATTTTCTTTATTTTTAATTTTTTTTTTATTTCCAAAAAAAACCGCGGTCCTCCAGGAACTATTTACTATACTAACAGTTTTAGTAATTTGTTTTTAACCATGTTTCTCTCTTTTCTTATTCACATAGATGAAACAAAGAAATTTACATAAAAAATTGATACGTTCATAAGTAAGTTACTACCGGTTCGGAAAGCAGTTTCAATTAATAAGAAACCGGGAAGAAAGCCAGTTGCTCTTTTTTAAAACATCAGTTCAAAATATAATGGTACAGGTATAATAATAGTCTTATTCATGAACAATTCTCAAAACATTAAAATTTTAAGAGCATTTTTAATGTAGAAGAGGTACGAAAAACAAAAATTGTGGGGAGATAAGTCATTGAAACTATCGTTAACTAAACAATATCGTGCTTTTGATTATTTTCAGGAAAAAAATAACTTCAATAAAGGTTAACTGAAATCTTAAATATTAAAATGTACATTCTATACAATCTCCGTCTCGTACCAGTCCCCTCTACCCTCCGCGGGGGTTGTGGAATCTTGGCGTCTGCGCCAGTTATTGATTTCGTCTCGATGCAAAAGTACCATGGAAACCGCCACCCCATCCCAACACAGATATTATATCACAAGACGTACGTGAGCTCAAAGCATAAGAAAAGCGCTGAACTTTTTGTAACGGTTTTCTACGCAATTTCAAGTTTGGTCTTAAATGAAACCAGAACTGGAAGTTAAAAAATAAATTTAAATAGTAAAGGGTACAAAGGGTCTCTAGTTTGCAAATATCGTAAAATTGTAATTTGAGAAACGGAGCTTGCTATATATAGCACATAATATAACACCAAGCAAGAAAAAACACAACGTAGACATAGACATCGAGATTATCGCGTGGTGAAGATGTCAACCGCTTAGCTTAGTGGCTATAGCACCTGTTCACTTTTCTATGTTGATGCTTCTGTTAAAATTACAATTCAATTGCAAAACTGCCCAAGTAGTAAAAAATAACGTATATTTTTACACTTACGTGGCACTTGCGTTGATCATATTTAAACTCGGCTTAATTACATTTGAGAGCAATTATTTTAACGTGTTGGTGGCTCCACTTTATTTCTGAACAGTTTGAATAACTCCAATGTTCCGCGTGATCGCTTTTAATTTAATATAAGTAGTCGAGCTACTTGAGATCAAATCCCCCCAAAAAATTGGTTAAGTGCAATTTTAAGGAAAACATCGAGAGGAATACTGCATATTTTCGAAATAATACAAAAAGGTTTCGAAGGTATCTGAAGTCTGTCAATCCGCGTTAGCGTAGCGTAGCTTACTTCAATATCCTCTGTACAGAGCAGGTTTTTGCCCAGGAGTGGGACATAAATAGGCTGAAACTTTACTTTTCTATCAAATGTCTTTTAAAAGTAGATAACGCTCGGAACACATTCAATTATTAGCGCCTGCGCGGAGAAGGGGATTCACAGAGTTCTTATTACTACGCACTTACCTTTCTCATCGAGTCTTCGGAGAAGCGGCGTCGTGGTGTTTAAAACAGGATACGGCAGTCACCCCTACCGTAGTCCAAGCCGGATCTTTTAACAGAAACACATTTTCGGTTAAGACAAACGCAAGGAACGTTCGCGACGCGAGCAGACGCGCAATTGAGTAATTCAGGTACAGGACCAGGGGTGTCTGCTTTATATCGCGCCCCTTCACCGCTCCCCTCCCCCTCCGAGGGCTTACAGGCGCCTAGCGGCAGCGCAATTTTATCGATTTCGTCTCGAAGCCCATGTCGCCATGGAAACGAATCTCGTGGAATATTCTCGAACAAAGCCATGCGAAAATAGCCTTTTATTAAGTGATATTGCGTTTGTATATAACATAAGAAAAACGTTTGAAATACAGTAAGTAATAAATACATTAAAATATAAGTTCTTTAATGTAATATTCTGTATATGTACATACATAATATGTAAATTTGAGTTACAGGGTCTCGCCGTCACCCTTCTACTTTTATCCCACCTATCCTGGGTCGGCAGACATGTGAATTAGCTTGTAAGTAGTTGCTTTGGCTAGATTTTTGTGCTGGTGAGTTTTAGGAAAAACACCCAGACCGGGAAAATATATCTGTGGGTCCCAAAAATTCTTTTCCCGTGTTGGAATCGAACCAACGACTTTCGACATCAATAACTTAGGAACTGTGCTTCTGACTGACTTTATTGTTGAGCTCCTTTATAACAGCTATAACTGTATGCGTTATTCAAATGTGTGAGCGACGATCGTGTACTTATTGTAAACAAACTGTCAAGATGTGCTTGTTTAGCGCTGATTCCACCAAACTATTAACTTAATTGTTCCCCATTATATAATAAGGTGAAAGTAATAAGAAATAGGCTGAATAACATAATTATTTTAGAATAACGTCTTACAGTTAAGTTGATGTGTCAGTTTTTTTTCATGCATTTTTTTATTATTTAATATTTTTTTGCTTTTTTTGTATTAAGAATTTACTTGAAATACGTACTGTCAAATAATTATGATATACCATAATTCCTAAAACAATGATTATCCTAGAACCTATTAGAAACAACATGGACATTAAGTAGATAGACATTTTACTACATACGTTATTTATGATAAATAAAAAAAAATCCGATAAACGATAAAAACATCATCTAATTCGAAGTCAAAGGCACCAAATAGATACATTTCTAATTCCTTCTTGAAAATGATCTGTCAAGTAACAAACCACCAAATAAATTCCTTATCGACATGACATTGGCAGAATTCTTTTAAGAGAGGCTGTTAATCAAAGAAGAAGAAGAAAAAACTCCTTATCTGACAGATGATCTAACATTTTTTCCCCATTTCTTGGCCTGCACCACCTTTAATTTACTTCGAACTTTATTTTTCAGATACGCTTATTGATTGTGAAACGTGATTGTGATTGTGAAACGCCAACGATAACTTTATTCGTCAGATAAGTGGCAAGTAGCTTATTTGGACATTGTGAAGCAGGCCCTTAATGTAGGAAGAGTATTATTTACTAATCAAATAAATAAATAAAAATTAAGATAATGTTCTGATCGAAAGATGATGTGATGATATTTGTCTTACTACTAACCTACGAAATAGCGAATTAAAAAAGTTTTCTTAAATTAATAGTCGTCAAACAACGGAACTTAAAATGATAGCGCAACCTGGCACAATTAATTATTTTTCATGAGCATGTTATCCGTTAGTGATTCAAATGACACTGACGTAAGTAAAACGCGAGTCTAACAGTTTTAGTAGAATTTTTTGCGCCGTCCCGTACGGGAATGTGTCCACTGGACAAGCACATAATCAAAGGATGGGGCATTGTAATAATATGAAAATATACAGCGGTGGTAGGGCCACGTAGCAGCGTCGGCTGTTGCACGAATGGGCAGGCTTGTCCGGGTAAGCATCACGATCTCACAAAGGACCGGCGTAAAGTGGAAGTATAATACTTTCACGTTTCGTCTGGTGAGTGAGGTGGCCGGAGCCCAATTTTAAAAAGGTTGTCAATAAAATGGTACAGTGACAATTAAATAATCAGAGATGTGCAAAATAGCAAAAAGTGTAATTTATAAAATTTATTTAAATACAATATGCAAATACGGAGTAGTTTTACGTTAAGTTTCCGTTTGTAATACTGAATGCCAATTGCTTATTTCCAAAATACTTTATTTAAATGGAATGTTTGATTGTTTTTAATTTCTTTTGTTTGATTAGCAAGTTTTGTTAATTCATAGTCACAATTTCAGACAGCCGAAAATAGAAGTTTTATATTTCAGCACACATTTTTACGCAACGTTCTCTAGTCACAAACTAAGCAATGCTTCGACTATGGGTATTACTAGATAACTATAAACATATTTAAACATAATTTTCTTTTTATAAATAAATACAAATTATAAATATCAAACATACAGACAGTGGAAAAACACTATGTTCATCACACAATATTTTTCCAGTAGGGGGAATCGAACCCACTCCCTCTGCCGCAAGAGGCAGGGTCACTACGCACT
>CAKOGK010000046.1:0-25000 GCA_933534255.1 Iphiclides podalirius | reverse complement strand
AATCGGCCAATCTCGGCTTCGTAGAGCGTTATCTCTGTCGCACGAAACAGTAACAATCCGGTAGGTATTGTGTGACAGAGACAACGCTCTACGAAAAGGATATTAGCCGACTGCCCCTTTCTGTAGGACTTTAAATAGAGTGTATAGTATAAGGAGTAGTATCTCAAAATATAGTGTCCATAATATAGAATACACAAGATAGCGTTTTCCATACAATACGTACTACATTTCAAAGAAAGCGCTAAAATTGTTAGAATATTCGCTACACCACTTTATGAATTGTCTTCTTATGCTGCATTATCGCCATAATGTTCCTATACTCAAAATTGAAAAAATACTTGTTTGTGGACACTTTTTCAGTTAAAAACTGCTATGAGATAATCCTTATACATTACACGCTATAGTCACATATTAGGGGACTTTTTGGTGTTGGTTTGATTTACTCAGGCTGTATTGGATCAATCGTTACGCTCGTTATATACCTTTTATGTGTAATACAATGTCGCTGTGAATACTAGTTCTGTGTTTTTTTAATCGATTTTGTACATGTTTGTGATAATTAAATGTACTTATAAAATTGATTCGTGTTTTTCTCTAGGTTTAATACAATAATAGTTAAAAAAAAGTTAGTTATTTTTTATGTGTATATACAGGGTGGCTTTCCTGACACAGGTGGTGCACACTCGGTAGTATAATCGTTTGTTGAAATAAAAACAAACTTCTTTTTTTTTTTTTCAAAAAAATTCCATTCCTTAGAAAACAGAACTTGTTGATAATGCGGTGGTCATTCATAAATGCGTCGTATACTTTTGAAACGAACTTGCGTGCGTGTAGTTATGAAGGATCGCGCGTAAAATAAATGACTTGCCCATAAATCACGCACATTTTGAGATAAGTTCAAATGAATGTAATCAATTAATTACGAGTGATTTTAAATATTTATCATTTTTAAATAACATTGTTTTTTAAAGAAATAATATAAATCTTTATTGATCTAATATTTACAAGATTAAATAAATTACATTGTTTGTCTAGAATTTAATAAAAAAAAATTGATTAACTTAAAAAAGCCTCCCTGTATTTTAAAATTTCAAACCAGAATTATTATATCGCAAATATATTATACATATATAATTGAATATCGAAAAGATCTGGTAGAAAATATTAGAGAAAAAGTGGGAAATATTTTATTTCAGTGGTACAGTTGCTAGCGATACGCTTCAGCGTCGATTCCTGATACTTTTTTTTGAGCGGCCTAATTTTTCCACATCTGGGTTCGTATAACATTGCAGAAAAGGGCTTCAATTCGTTATCTGTAGCCTATACAGTAGGCCTTATTAAAAAAAGGTAACCATTTGTCAAACTTTAGAGTATTCATCAACTTCAAGTAGTTACGAGTGGCTCTGCTAACTTTTGCGATGATTTGACGTTGGGTTCGTGATCAAACAGCATTTAAAATTAATAATTTCATTGGTTCCGGGATCGAACTCAGGTGCTCGAGGACATTGAATTAAAAGCGAGTGCCCTGGCAATGAGCTATCACGGCTCTCATGTAAAATGTACTAATAAATAATCTATGTATATTAATTATATAAAGCAGTAAGACGAGTCTTTTTCAGAGGCGTATTTAACTTTTGCCATTGTCTGTGGAGCCATATACAGCGTGTCGTTACCACCGCGAACATAAATGATTACACATATAGAGGATAACTTTTTAAAATTGTATTAAACATTTACATTCTTTAAACATCAATATTAACCCAGTTATTAAATTATAAAACTGTAACGTAAAGTTCATTTGTAAAGGTCACAAAGCATATGAATGAGTTGAATGAATTTAAAAGAGATAAAAGATACTGTTAGAAGGAGATGCTTGTAATGCGACGCTGTGGCGCGAGTTGTATAGGATGATACAAATTTTGTTTCTTTTTTACTTAATTAGTTTGTTTGAGAAATATTTTTTTTAATTATGGATTTTGTTTAACGTCAATATTTTTTTATGATTATTGGCAAGTAGCGTTAGACGTGTGTTCCTTTATTGTCGCGATGATAACGACACGCTGTATAATAGTGTCAGTAAAAACAAGTAAAACAATTAATAGTATAAATAAATAATACCTATCGTGTATAATATAATACTAATTCAGTGTAAAATAGACAATCTGTTTGATAAAAGTTGATTTGTTTCACACATTTACATGGAAAAAGAAATAAAAAGCGTTATATAGTATAGAAATACGTGTAATATTCCAACAAAATAAAAAAGGCAAATAAATAAACAAAAAGTCCGCGAGACGGGAATCGACATACTGATTTCAAAGTTCGTTTTATTCATACGAACACGAACCGTTTCAGTCTTGCTTCTAGGAGCGCTTCGCACTCGGTACCAGCTTCAGAATCGGCCCACAACCACTGACAGTTACGTAGACCTTCAGTGGGGAACGCCATCCCCACCAATCGCACATTCGCCATCCTTCCAAACGGCCGTTGGAGCTGTCACTTGGCGCCTCCAGGCCGGCCGTGGTGCACCCTCGCGTGCAGCTTCAGACTGGTGACCTGCACGAACGCCTTCCCGCACTCTTCGCACGCGTACCGCCTGTCGTTCGTGTGTATCCGCCTGTGGAACTCGAGCGTCTTCTGGCGCTGGAAGCACTTCTTGCAGAACTCGCACTGGTACGGGCGCGAGTCGTCGTGCCGCACCATGTGCCGGCGGAGCAGGTCGCCGCTGAACACGCGGAAGCCGCAGATGTCGCAGGCGAACGCGCGCTCCCTCAAGTGGACTCGCGCGTTGTGCTGAACCAGGTTGCTCATCTCCGTGAACACCTTGGGACACTGGGCGCACGCGAACTGGGCGCTTTTCACGTCGTGCACCAACGCCAGGTGGCGCTTCCTCAAGTAGCGGCTGCGCAGAACTTCAGGACATTTGGGGCAGCGCAGCTCAACGTCGCGCGCTGCGCGGCCCGTAGTGTGTACGCTGCGCACGTGGCTGTCTACGTTCGCCTTCGCCACGAACGCCTGGCCGCATATCTCGCAAAGATACGCCGCTGTCTTGTTGTGCAGGCGGTGCGCGTGGGCGAGTAGCGGGCCGAAGAAACGGTACCGCTGGCCGCAGTCGACGCAGCGCATCCCCTCGTCGGAGAGCCTGAACGCGACCAGCTGGCCGGCCGCGCGCTCGTCCACCCGCTCGCCGTGCGATCGCACGTGCTCGAGCAGCTCCTCGAGGGTGCTCCACGGGCGGCGGCACTTCGCGCAGACCGCCTTGGCCTCGGAGAGGTCCAGCTTTATCCGGCTGTAGCCGACCACCGCCCGGAGCAGGCTGGGCGGCTTCGGCCCGCGGTGCTCCTGCCCCGTGTGCCGCTTGAGGGACTCGCTGTCGAGGAAGGGGCAGCAGCAGTAGAAGCACATGTATTTGTTCGCGTACCACTTGAACGGCATTATCGTCGAATACTCGAGAATCGTCGCGAGGAGATCGGCGAGGTCGTCCTTCCGCCTCTTCTCCGATAGGCGCGCGTCCGCCGCGGTCTTCGGTTTGCCTGAAACGGAAAGGAGGTTCAGTTTGACTCGCTTCGCCTTTTTTATTGCAGTTTGCAAAATCGAGCGACGAAGCTAGCCCGTGTGATGTATAATAATCGCCGCGCCTAAAATGTTCAAACTTAGCGGAGAACACAAGTGCTAGTTTTTGAGGAATTTCATTGACATCTATAAAATTTTGTTTTTTCTCTTTTAAGTTAAAGCTTTCGTGTAAATAACACCCTTGTTTATTCGGTATCGGTATATCGGTATATCGGTAATCAGGTTAACGGTAAATCGCACTGAAACTTTTCTAACGGTGAAGCTGTCCATTATTTAATTAAGTGGAGCCTTGAGCTACATATTTTAATAGATACCAAAACAATTTATCGGTAATAGATTATTAAATTATATGTCACCTGGATCCCATGGGACAAAATGACGTGAAGTATTAATGTTTTTTCACCTCCATCCGCCGGTGACGTAATAGAATGCAAACTCGGCTAAGTTCTCAACCAACGTACCAACCACTCCACTTTCGGGAATAATCGCCTAGAATCCCACCAACCGCGTTCCAGTTAGACATCTCATCGAAAAATCGAAATAAGTGAACAGTGTTTCGTACTGTACACTTTTATACAGAGTTATAAAATAAATAAAAGTAAAGGCTAAAAAGAAATTATTTATTCAATGCACAGCACTGAAAACATAATAATATATACGAATCTTTTTTCTAGTCAAATGATTACGCTCCCAGTAACTAAAAAATTCAGAACACATGGTCATCTTACTGCAACCGCGTCCACAGTCCGTAGAAGACTAGATAAACATAGCACTCCAACACGCACGTTGACGACGGTATCGAGAAATATCATATCTTCTAGTCTGTCTCTGTCTGTCGCTCTTCTTGGGTCTTCTCTCAGCTCTTGTGCACGTTAGCGCAGTGCTGCTTCATAGTCTTGCCGCTCTTGAACCCCTTGCCGCACTGCGGGCACTGGACGTCCCGGGCCGTGCTGTGGCTGAGCATGTGCTTCTTGAGTGCGTGACCGCCAAACGACCTCCAGCCGCACACGGCGCACTCCGAGTCGCGCTCGCGTAAGTGCGTCTGGCGGAGGTGGCGCTGCATCGTGCTGCGGAAGAGGAACGTGCGCGGGCAGAGGTGGCAGCTTACCGCCTGCCGGTCGCCGTGCGCTAGCATCGAGTGGCAGGCGCGCTTGTACTGTGTGGCAAACGCCTGCCCACAACCGTTGCACGCGTAGCGCTGGCCGTGCTCGCGTTGCATGTGCGAGCGGAGCGCGGTGTAGCGAAGCTTGACGGCGCATTTCGTGCACTCGACGCCGCCGCTGTGCTCTGAGCGTATGTGGTTGCGCAAGTAGCCGATGCTTTTGTAGCTCTGGCCGCAGACCTCGCACAGCACCTCGCCGGCGCCCTTGTGCTCTCTGTGCGCGTGGACAAGCGCGTGGCTGAACGCGCGGAAGCGCCGCTCGCACAGCACGCAGTGCACAAACTCGTCGTCTAGCTTGTAAGCGGTGAGGCAGCGGGCGGCTTCCCGGTTGAAGTTGACGCCGTGGCAGTGAACCAAGTGGTCGATGAGTTGGTGCAGCTCGGAGATCGGCTCGGCGCAGAGCCTGCACGCGATCCGAGATACGTCCACGTACACCGTAGACTCCCAGTGGACGTCGAGGGCGGCGGCGAGCTCGGCCCTCGTGTCGTGGCCGTTCTGGTGCTCCCTCCACTCTTTTGGCGTCTTGAACAGATCGCGGCAGAAGAAGCAGCGGTAGTTCTTCTGCAGCCATCTGAACGGGGTCAGGGTGGAGTTCAGCAGGACTTGGCTGACGTTGTCCCTCATGATCTGTCTCTTTTCCTTCGCCGTGAACCCTCGCCGCCTCTGTATGGGGGGCAACGGGCAACTGTCATCCGAATCGATTTCCACAGTCGCCTCTGGGCCCCTGATTACGTCTGGGTCCCTCGGTGGCGGTACTTCGCCTGAAAGGAAAAGCCCCGCTTAGAAATCATTTCACATTTACCAGTCGGAGCTCATAATCCCTGGCATGATTTGTCGCTGGAATTTTATATATCGCTTTCACTCTTGATCATGATACAATATCGGGCCCTGAATGATCAAATACTTAATGACTTCTCATGTTAATTACACGCAATTCCACAAAACTCCACGAAATAAAACGTAGCGTGATAAATCGATTTTTATTCAAATGTCATAGGAGCAAAAGCATGGGTATCTACTAAAATGTATTTTTTTGAGAACAGTATTGCCAATTTATTAAGGGAAATATTTATGTAGAATATAAAATAAATATTTTAATCAGTAACGACGTCCATATGTCGTAATCAATTAATTTCGCAAAACAAAACATTTGATAAAGACAGTTCTTCGGTGCAGTATCGTTTACGTCATGGATTAGTGAATACGTCATGCAATAAAAGACCAAACTTCGCCATATTTTTATAATATATTTACGAATTCTTACAGATCATGTCATGCATGAAGCTTTGATGTTGCTTACAGAAGGAAATTATATTAATTCATCACAGACGACTGTAATACATATAATTGTGATACACAAGAGTCGATTACAAGGGGACTCATTCACAAAACTCAACCAATCAGCAGCGAAAGGTAACGAACCAGCCCTCGCAATCGAGCACTGCAATCTTTTTTGAACGATGACCGTTTCTTCCAGACACCGACAGAGGGCCGTCACTGACGAAGTAAAACTAACTGCTACCGATAGACCGACCCTGGCCGTGTCAGCTGTTTGTGAAGTGTAGACCATCACTGGGAGCCGTAGGGATTCTCATACGGCATCTGCTGCTGCGCCTTGTGCATCCTGGCGTAGTGCGCCCTCATGATCTTCTTCGTTGTGAACGCCTTGTCGCACGCGTCGCACTTGAAGTTCTTCTCGCCGCTGTGCTTATACATGTGGTTCTTCAGTCGGTTGCTGTTGAACGCCCTCCAGCCGCACACGCCGCACACGTGGTTGCGCACTTTGAGGTGCGTGTCCCGCAGGTGGGTCATCATCATGCTCCTGAAGACGAAGGTCTTCGGGCAGTGGAGGCACTTCACCTCCTGCCTGTTCTTGTGCTCGGACGCCATGTGCCTCGAGCGTTTGTAGTGGCTCTGGAAGGTCTGCGGGCAGACGGAGCACTTGTAGCGCTTCTCCAGCTCGTGCTGGTTCTTCTGGTGGGTCTTCAGCTTGGAGCGCGTCTCGAACTTGACCCGCACTCGGGGCAGAGGACGCCGGCGTTCTCGTGCACCGACTTGACGTGCGAGCGAAGCAGATTGGCGTCCTTGAAGTTCTGGCCGCACACCTCGCAGAGGATCGCCGAGACGCCCTTGTGGTCTTTGTTCGTGTGGTGGAGCAGCGGGCCGAACGTGTAGAAGCTGGCGCCGCACGCGAGGCAGTTCACCGAGAGGTTGTCCAGCTTGAAGGCCACCATGCACACGCCTATGTCCTTGTCGTAGCCGACGCCGTGTTTCGCCACGAGGTGGTCGATCAGGTCGTAGAGGTCGGAGACCGGTTCGGGGCACAATTTGCACGCGATGCTCGATATGTCCACGTAGACCACCTGCTCCCAGTAGTTGTTCATCGCCTGCTCCTTGACGCTGTCGCCCACGTGTACCCGCTGGTGGTCCTTCAGCTCGGACGACTCCTGGAATATGTCGTAGCAGTAGAAGCAGCGGTACGAGCTCTTCAGCCACCGGAACGGCATGACGGTCGACTTCAGCAACACCTGGAGGACGTTCTGCCTCATCGCTCTCAGCCTGCCCTTGGGTGTTGTTGCCGGTTTGGACGCCGTATCGGCTCGGGGTGGTTCATCGTCAGCGTACGTCGTCGGGCCAATAACGTCGGCGGACCGTTTCGACGCTTTCTGACCACCCCTAGGCTCGCCTGGAAGGAAATCGTTCGCTGTTTACTGTTCGCATATATTCACCTCTCGGACGGTGGTCAGAAATCCCACGCGGTCAGTTGATTACGCTTAAGTTGTTGCAGAAAAAATACTCGCTTCTCAATGGTCATATTGCGGTTTGGTTTAGAATAGTAGTTTAACTGTCACGTTTAGGGCCTTAAAAGCTTGGTGATAGGTAGGCGTTACCTATTATGACAGTCTTCATTGTCAGACTTAGTCGAGACTAAGAGCTTTTTCTCCAGTACTAAAGTAAACTTGAGTGAATCTTTAACATATGTCTATTTTTGTGGACACAGCTAAATCTCTCTCTCGAAAAATTTTTATACCAAAGAAATAGGGTCCATTTTCGTTTATTAATGGCATTACGACACAGAAATAGGACGTAACCAGAGCAGAAATGAAGAAAAAAAACCGCAAAATCAAATCTGCTCACAGACAATCAATCACCCATAATCTGGTACAAATCATAAACAACTAAGGGAAAAGAAAAACAAAACTTAAATTGAGAAAACGTGCCAAATATTGAGAGTATTATACGACGTTATAAATCGTCAACGAACAAATGCAAAAAAAAATCAGTTTTCTCAGAGCTCGGAGCCATTAGATACTTCATATGAATCCTTCAATTTTAAGTAAACACCATCATTATCATCCGGAAGACGTCTACTGTTGAACAAAGGCCTCCCTTCCTCCACTTTAGACGCCACAACGAACTACACTGCACATACATCCACCGGTTGTCCACGACCCTTACGATGTACTCAGTACCCTTGTTATAATATACATATAATACATAAAATATATAATAACCCGGCCACGCTTCGCTGTGGCTTTTTGTTCCCCTTGGAAATTCTGAATAAAAAGTATATTTCGATGACTCCGTGGCGCAGTCGCCGCGGTATCGGCTTCGGCGTCGGGGGTCGTGGGAAATTCCTATCACACGGGGGAAACTATTTGTGTGACCCACAGATAGTTGTTTCGCATCTGGGTGTTTGTCCGTGTAAAATTTATGTTTGTAAAAGTACATACAGGATATGTTATCCTAAAGTAAGGGCATCCCGTTACAAAAAAGCAATCCCGTTCAAAAGCTATATTGTGAACAATTTTATCAAGAGTCCATCATCTAGTTTTTGGGTTTTACAGACAGGGAGACAGACTCTTTCCTATAAGCCAAATATGCCAGGGACTAGGGCGGCATTACTTGGTGGGATTTTTTAGTAGACGCGCCTTTCAATCAAGCGACCATGATGAGTAAGTTTACCTTTTTCATTCCTATGCTTCATTTACTTTTTCGTGTTTTAGAGAGAGTAGGGATTTTAGGGCGACCAAAAGATGAAATCCATCTCTGTTTGTGGACACAAAAATACGGAAGGATAAGTAGTTGCTGAATCTGCTAAAGCTATCCTCCATATACATATAAAAGGAACACGATACAGAAGAATTGCTTGTCCTGGAAATCTAAACCGGTAATTTCAGCAAACGTATTTACTGTAAAAAAGGAGGCAAACGAGCATTGATGCTAACCAAGTGATCACAGCCGCCCATGGACATTCGGAACACCAGAACAGTAAGAAATGCCATTTGGGTCTTTGAGGTAATAATAGGCCCTACCTTGATATTCTTTGAGGTAGTAATAGCTCCCGATATTTATGTCATATTTGTCCAGACATACCGCTAGTGGTAACTGACTAAACAAATTGGTGGTCTGTAGCAGAAAATTTCGTGATTTCGAAGGGTACCATCATTTAATATTTCTTTTATATTATTTCCAAGTAAATATCTCATAATATACAGGACTCATATGGTGATAACAATAATTTTTGAAATGTTTCGTACATTCTTTGTATTATTAGTATATCAATGACGGTGTGAACGTCCGTACGTCACTAAATTCACAGGCCCATTGAAAACCAGCGCTGTAGTCTCGTATCGACTGCGGCATTAAGCTGAGTGAGGTCTGTTTGCCGTATACGACACACATAACTGTGTGTGTAAAATGTGTGATGTGTTTAATAATTTTTTTCTTCTTCTTCTTTTTTTTTTCTTTTTACTATGTATTTTTTATGTTTATGGTTTAAATGTACATGTGGCGTATTTGTGCAATAAATGTTTTCTCTCTTTCTTTCTATTTGGAATGTCTTCGCATGGGATGTCATGATAAAAAAACTAAAACGAAATAGCATTTTGTATGTGTTGATCATAAGATTGGTTTTATAGAAAAGTTTTAGTTACTGAAATAAATTCGTGCACTTGCAAATGCCCTGAACAATGCTAAAGTTATTTTCAATTCGAACGAAAAGAAAAAACCAATTCTATTTGACTACAATTTGGTCGTTTTTATGTGTTTTTTTAACCGGTGAGATTTCGACGTTAGCAACGGTACACGAAATAACCTAAAACCGCCCAAAGGAACGAGACGCACCTTAACATCCTCAATGTATGTACTGTCCCGTCAGCTCGGCGCCTTCTATCTCGTCCCGGACGAATTCCATCTGGACGATTTCCGAGTCGTCCAGCTCGTTGGCGATGCCCACGCTTTGGTCCGAACCGCTCTTGACCTCTAGTGGGTGCCTGGTCTTCAAGTGCACCTTCAGGTTGGGCTCGTGCGCGAAGTCCTTACCGCACACGCTGCACGAGAACCTCCTGGCGGCGTCGTGGATCGCCGAGTGCGTGTTGAGGTTGTTCTTCTTCGAGAACTTCTTCCCGCATACCGCGCAGACGAACTTCTTATCGCCGTTGTGCTTCAGCATGTGCAGCTTTACGTCGTACGGGCCGAAGAAGCGGTCGCCGCAGACCTCGCACTCCACGTTCTTCTCCCTGAGGTGGACGCGCCTCATGTGGCGCGACATTATGCTCTCCTGCGGGTACACCTTCGGGCAGTAGGGGCATTTGATCCTCAGCTCCTCGACCCCGTGCACGTTCGCCAGATGGAGCTTCTTGAAGTACGGGCTCTTGAAGGTCTCGGGGCAGTGGGGGCAGGTCGAGAGGTTCACCATGTGGACGTTCTTCTCGTGCAGTATCTTCTTCGAGAGGGTCGCCAGCGTTATGCCGCAGTGCTCGCACGTGTAGCCGCCCTCCCGGTGGTAGTAGCGGTTGTGCATCTTCAGGTGGTTCTCCCCCTGGAAGCTGGTGCCGCACACGTCGCATATGTAGTCGTGCGATAGGTGGTGTTTGTTCGCATGCCGCAGTAGATACTCGAAGAAGACGAACTTCGTGTCGCAGATGGGACACGTCGGCTGGTCGCGGTCTAACTTGAAGGGCAGCAAGCAGTTGGGCACGCTGAGGTCGTATTCGGCGTCGTGCGCAATGATCAGGTGGTGGATCAGCTGCTCGAGGTCGTTGACCGGCCTCGAGCAGAGCTTGCACGAGATCCCAGTTACGTCCACCTTCACGGCGGCGTCGCGGTTGCGGTTGTTCTTCGTGCGGTCGAACACGACCAGCTCTAGGTTGGCGAACTGGTGCGCCTTCGCGGTGTGCTCCCTCAGCAGCTCGGGCTCCTTCATGGGCTCGGAGCAGTAGAAGCAGCGGTAGCGGCCCTTGTACCACATGAACGGCGTAACGTTGCCGTATTGCAGAACGTACTCGACGTTGCGGCGCTTTATAGAGAGCTTGCGCGCTGTCTCGCTTTTCTTATATCTGTCCTCTACCGTGCACAATTTCGCACCTGGAAAGACAATTTTCTCTCTTTACTCTCTTTTTGCCTGGACGCCCATGGAGGCGATGGCTAGACGCCGTGAAGGAGGACATGAGAGCCAATGGACTGACCCCTGAGGTTGTTGAAGATCGGGAAAAGTGGGAGAGTTTGATTAGGAAGGCAGACCCTGGCAATAGTCGTGACTTATGCCAGGTAGAAGAAGACTCTCTTTGGACTCAATTACCCCGTTTTTTTCCGTTCGCTTTCTTTTGTCTCTTGTCTATGCAGAGTTGTTAGGGGTTTGTTTGGTTCGTTTAATGTCTGATTTAAACTTTTAATGTTTTAGAAGACACTGGACATTTTAAGGGACAGAAATAAGAAACGTAAGACAAGTTTCACAGATATATTTCATACAAACTCTCGCGCTCATAAAACAGCTTAAATTTACCGTTATTTAAATTCATACAAAAATCTATTACATTAAATAATTCCAAAACATTCTGATTTATCTTACACTATTGAAAAATCATAGGAATCAGATCTTCACAGCAGCTTTTTTATTTTATTTACAAGTTTATCGATTTTTATACAATCTGTATTATATTAGCTAGTTTTAACATTTTCTATAACATCAATGGAAATGGAAAATTTTCTTAAAATGTTTTCTTAAATCTACGAATATCATAGCCTATTAAAATAGTATACATACAATATTTTACATTATGAACCTCACAAGGAAGTAGTCGTAGAAGAGAATACGAGATAATTAAAATTACCACTATTAGATGTCATGGAATGAGGTGTTAATGGAGATTCTTCCAACAACGCTGTATTGGAGTCACGTCTATAGATTAAAGTTAGCAGGAAGGAAGTAAAATTTTACGGTGGTAGGGCCACGCACGAATGGGCACGTCCGTCCGGGTAAGTACCACGACCTCACAGAAGACCGGCGTAAAGTAGAAGTGTCACACTTCTGCATTTCGTATGGTGAATGAGGTAGCCGGAGCCCGCATCATAAAAGGTGGCAACGCATCTGCCACGCTACGGGTGGTGAGTGTACTTGGGCGGCGGTTATCACTTAACATCAGGTCAACCGCCAGCTCGTTTGCCACCTTCTCACATAAAGGTATACCTACTAACTTATTACGAATAATTAAACCACGGCAAACACAGATCCATTAGGAGATAAGTTAGCTGACTCATCCCTCCACAGGATTATAAATTGTAATACACAAAGTAGGCAAATAAATGATATTCTGATTCTCACATAAAGAACCTGAACTTAAGGATAGCGGAGAAAGTAAGGTTTAATCAGACTTATCTTAATTCAAAGCAAATACGTTTGGACTCGGTTACCGATAGAATTCGTCGCAGATCGTTGGCTAAATGTATGTTGATTCCCGCGTTCTCGTTTAATGTGGAAGCACGTCATTATAAAAATGTTTTTTTTTTTTAATATTACAAAACGATATGTAGAATGGCGTTCACACAATCGTATATGACACTGTAATACTGCATGCGTCCCACAACTCAACACATGGATTCGGGCAGATGAGAGATGAACTACTTAGTAAAAGAAATATGGGATACATTTCTTTGCGTCGACACATAAAAAATGTGGAGGTATTTAATGGTAAATAAAAAAAAAACTTTTGTAGGAATAACGAAGTAATAGACAAAAAAAACTCGAACCATCCTTGATTTTTATTTGCCCGATTGGCGTCCTAACCGACGAGCGGATGGATAAAGCACAGCTGAGATTCAAAAGGGAAGATCAACGAGCAAAATTTCCAATCCACGAATCCACAGTACAAAACGCAAAATTTTATAGGAATGCAAAATCCACATAGAAATTTTCCAACAGACGAATCAACTTGGAGAATTTCAATCGCTGAATATGTACAGCGGCATGTTTATACATGTATTATATTTGATTATTTACAAAAGAAAAGTAAGTTATATATAAACATACTTAGTTTATCAGTTATCTAGTACCCATAATAAAACAAACCCGTGTGCGAAACATTTCTTTTTACAGAGAACGCGTTTCGTACGCGAGCTAAGCCTGCTGCTGCGAGTGGCCGTATTTCTTGTGCATCTCCTTGTGGGAGCTCAGGTTGCTCCTCCTCAGGAAGGCCTTGCCGCAGACGTCGCAGCTGAACTTCCTCTCGCCCTCGTGCTTCACCATGTGCATCCTCAGCAGGTAGTTGTCGAAGAATCTCTCGTTGCAGACCGAACACGCCACGTTCCTCTCCTTCAAGTGGGTGCGGCGCACGTGGTCCTTCATGAACGAGTTCCTGGTGAACATCTTGCCGCAGTGAGCGCACCTGTGGCCTATATCGTGCGCCTCGATCAGGTGCTTCTGCTTGTGGTACTGCGAGCGGAAGAGCTCCGGGCACTTGGGGCACTTGTAGTCCATCGCGTCGTGGTGCCTCGCCATGTGGCGGCTGAGGCACCACTGGTTCTTGTACTTGCCGCCGCACACTTCGCACTCGCACGCGCCCGTGTGCGCGTAGGTGATGTGCACCTTCAGGTTGGTCACGCTCTTGAAGCTGCGCCCGCAGAAGTCGCAGATGCGGTTGTTGTTGCTGTGCTCCGAGTTGATGTGGCGCAGCAGGATGCCGAAGTACCTGAACGTGCGGTCGGGGCAGAGCGGGCACGGCACGTTGTCCTTCATGACCCTGTACGGCTCCAGGCAGCCCGTTACGCTTTTATCGTAGTTGGCGTCGTGCCGGCAGATCAGGTGGTCGATCAGAACGTCCAAGTCCGGCATGGGCTGCCCGCAAACCTTGCAGCCGAGGCCCGTCACGTCCACCTTCACGGTGATCCTCTCCCCTTTGCACTTCTTCATGCTCTTCGACTTCAAATCGCAGACGGGATGCTCCGATACCGTGTGCTCCTTAAGCTCTTCGAACTCGACGAATTTCTTCGAGCAGTAGAAGCAGCAGTACCTAGCGAAGAACTTGAACGGCAGCGCTGTCGACATATTGAGGACGCACTGTATGTTCTGTCTTATCTGCGCGACATTCTGCTTCTTCCTCGGCTGCAGAGGACCGTCTGCGGGCTTTCCCTCGCTCCGATCTGTTTGCACGAGAACGTTGCCCTTGCATTTGTTCATGTGCTGCTTTAGACCTTGGGGGGAGTGAAGCTGTTTTGAGCAGTGCGGACACTTGGCCGTGCCGTCGTCTGGGTGCTCGCTTTGGACATGCTTCTGCATTAGTCTGTACGTGGCGAAGGTCGAGCCGCAACGCTTGCACTTCCTGAAGTGGAAATCGTTTCGGTGTCTCCGCAGGAGCGCGTGCGAATCGAAACTAGTGGAGCACTCGGCACAGGGGTAGCCGTCCGGGCGGTGGTTGCGGCGCAAATGCAGCGCGAGGTCCCGCTTCTTGTTGCAGCTAACGCCGCACTCGTCGCAAACGAACCTGTTGCGCGGATGGGCCAGGTTCACGTGATTGACCAGGTAGCCGAAGTATGTGAACTGCTGCTGGCAGAAGAGGCAGCGGAAGTCCGCGAGCCTGTATGCCTGGAGTGGAGTCTCTATCCGTGTGTCGTAATCCAGGTCGTGTTTTCCGATCAAATGGTCGATTATCTCGGCCAAAGTTGTAAAAGGCTCGCTGCATATCTTGCATGTTACGTCAGACACGTCGATTTTGATCTCGACGTGGTTCCCCTTGATCAATTTCAACGAGTAATCCTTCGTAGTGCAGGGGCCGTGGGAGAGCGTGTGTTTTATAAAGTTCGCGTACTCTGGGCAGCTCTTCCCGCAATAGAAACAGAGGCAACTGCCGCGCCATTTAAACGGCAAAATGGACGTGTTGTTCAACAGGATTTGCAAGTTGCTCCTTCTCCTCTCTGAGGTACAGTTCTTGTATGGGCCTTGGGGTACTTCATCTGAAAAGAAACGACCCTTTTCTGTAATTTTAACGTATTATCAAAGCAAGCCCTTCACTTTAGGTCTCCACTCGCGTCATACTCTCTCGTTTGGCACTTGACCAAGTCGCGTTTCTTGTTCGCGGTCGCACTTCTCATTAGAAAACAACGAAAAGGATGCGTTTTGTTCTCGTGGTTCACCAGCTTATTGAAGAAACTGAAACGCTGCTTGCATAGCAGGCACTTATAGGCATACAGGCATAACAGGCATAGGCAGGATATTTTTTTATGGAGAAAAGGGGCAAACGAGCACGAGGCGCACCTGATGGTAAGTGATTACCGCCGCCCATGAACACCTGCAACACTCGAGGCTTACAAATAAATGCGTTGCCGGCCTTTTAGAAAAGACTATGCTCTTTTCTTGCAGGTTCCCAGGTCGTAACGGTACGGAAAGATCGCCGGCGGCAACTGGTTCCACAGAGTGGTTGAAATCTTGAAGTAGTAAGTAGTAAGTGTAGCACGATATACCTAAACGCACGTCCTTATTGTACGACAAATGGACTGCGAATGACAAATGATCGATCATTTCGTCGACACCGTCGAACGATTGACCGCAGTTTCTTGCAGGTCTAGTTTAGTGAACCGGTGGGAGTTTTTGACGTTCAAATAGAACTTAAAAAGTCTCCGTCGAATAAAGAAATTTTGATTGACTTTTAACATGCAAGCTGTAACCGATACATCGATCTTGAGTTCGGAGTGCGATTTAATTTCATGTTTACGTATTTTTGTTCAATAAACGTTATTCCTAAATAATGATTCTGTACCCCAGAGGTAAACAGCATTATGCGACAAAAACACAAATTTTACAGGAGAGGCAAAAATGCGTGGAGAGAATAATTGAATGAATTATTGATTATGATACCATATATACGAATGAATATAAACCTAATCAGTACTTTGACTTGTTAAAAGGCTCTCGCGCAAGAGAATTTGTACGTTCTATTTACGTGATCTTAGACTGTACCTAGATCGGAATTATCTTTCGGCGAAAGATTTTGCAGAGTAGCCAGCAACCAACGCGCCTATCGCGTCTCTATGATAATAAATGGATCTAGTTACTGTACTGCAAATAACACGTGGTGTCCTAATGAAATCGGTGGCATTTTAAAATAATATACATAGTCTAAAAACGCCTTACACACTGTGTAACTGTAAACGGTCAGCCATGTTTAATATTAGAGTGGCCATTGAACACAATACAGAAGCTTAAGAAACCAATGAATGCCTAAAAGGTCCCTAACAAAAACTACCTAGTTCTTTCTAGGTACCAGCTGTTCGGGGAATTACTGATTTATGCGCGACGTTCTGCTCCTTCCTAGGCCGTAGAAGGCCGTCGGGGCTGCCCTCGGCCGGATCTGTGTGCGTGGGAAAGTTGATTGTGCATTTGATCATGTGCAGCTTCAGGCCGTGGGGGGAGCGAAAGTGCTTCGAGCAGTGCGGACACTTGATCGTGCCGTCGTCTGGGTGTTCGCTGCGTACGTGCTTCAGAAGGAGGCTGTACGTGCCGAAGGCCGAGGCGCAGCGCTCGCATTTCATGAAGTGGATGTCTTTCTGGTGCTCGCGCAGGAGTGCGGGCGAATCGAAACTCGTGGAGCAGTCGGCACAGGGGTGGGCGTCGGGGGGGTGGTCGCGGCGCACGTGGAACATTAGGTCCCTCTCCTTGTTGAAGCTGATGCCGCACTCGTCGCAAACGAAACTGTGGCGCGGATGGGCCAGGTTCACGTGATTGACCAGGTGGCCGAAGTATGTGAACTGCTGCTGGCAGAACAGGCAGCGGAAGTCCGCGAGCCTGTACGGCTGGAGTGGAGTCCTTATCCGTCTGTCGTAATCCAGGCCGTGTTTGCCGATCAGATGGTCAATTATCTCGTCCAAACTTGTAAAAGGCTCGCTGCATATCTCGCATGTTATGTCCGACACGTCGACTTTGACCTCGACGTGGTTCCCCTTGATCAACTTCAGGGAGTCGTCCTTCGTGGTGCATCGCCCGTGGGAGAGCGTGTGTTTTACAAAGTTGGCGTACTCCGAAAAGCTCTTCCCGCAATAGAAACAGAGACAACTGCCGCGCCATTTGAACGGCAATATGGACGTGTTGTTGAACAGAATTTGCAAGTTCCTCCTCCTCATCTCTGGGTTCTTGTATGGGCCTTGCGGTACGTCATCTGAAAAGAAACGACCCCTTTCTATAATTGTAACTTATTACCAAAGCAAACCCTTCACTTTACTTCTCCGCTCGCGTCATACGCTCTCATTTGGCAATTGGCGGTTCTATTGTGCGAGGTCATGTGACCGCGGAGGTTCTTCTTCCACAGGAACCCCTTGCCGCAAACGTCGCAGTGGAAGTTCCTTTCGCCGTAATGCTTCACCATGTGCATTTTGAGACGCTGCGCGTCGAAGAACCTGTCGCCGCAGAGGGGACATTCGACGTTGCGCTCTTTCAAGTGTGTGCGTCTGACGTGATCGACCATGAACGAGTTCCTGATGAACAGCTTGCCGCAATGGGGGCACGCGTGCCCGATGCCGTGCACCCGGATCGAGTGGCGCAGCATGCTGTAGCGGGAGACGAATCTCTCCTCGCACTGCGCACACGCGACTAACTTGGCGCCGTGCTCTTTGCCCAGATGCGCTCGCAGCTGACCGCTGCTAGCGAACGCGCTGTTGCAACGCTCGCACGCGAACGCAGCGGCCCTGTGGCGACGCGACACGTGCGCCCTGAGATTCGGATGCGTCCTGAAACACCTGCCGCAGTACGGGCAAACGTTCCCGCTGCCGGCGTGCGACGCGCTAACGTGCTTCAGGAGCATTGGAAGTAACGGTACACCTCGCCGCAAATCGGGCAAGCGTAGTTCTCCTTCGCGAGCTTGTATGGCTGCAAGTGGGTGAGCATTTCTCCGTCTATTTTAGCCTTGTGCTCGGCGGTCAAATGGTCAGTTAGATGGCTCAAATCGGACAGTGGTTCGTGGCAAACCCTACAGGATAGAGAGGTGGTGTCAATTTTGATGCGGCCCTCATCCCTGTTCCGCAACTTCATTGACTTTAATCCTATGTCGCACAGAGGGTGCACCGTTACAGTGTGCTGCTTTAAATCGTCGCAGTCGACGAAGTCTTTGGGACAATAGAAACACCGGAACTTGCTCATATAATATTTAAAAGGTATCGCCGTGGACATGTTCAAGATGCAAGCTAAACTATTTCTTAGCAGTTTCACGGAAGGTTTCTTTTCCTTATCGTCTATAAACGGATCATTGGACATTTTGACACCATTGATCTGGCGAGTACAGCACGACGCGTGCCGCAGAAAACCCTGCTTTGTCGTCATAACCTTAAGGCAGAATCCGCATTGCAGCCCGTCGGAGGCATGGTCGAGCTTCATATGCTTCAACCTTTTGCTGTCCGAAGGAAAGTACGCGAAACAGATACTACAAGCCGAGGGGTGAGCGTTCATTTTGTGAGTGTGCAACTCCGTATTTGACTGGAATGTGGCCGAGCATCGCGTACACGGGTAACATTTCCTATGATGCGACCTCACGTGCGCGTCCAAGTCTCGTTTCTTGTTAAATTCCCGATCGCACTTCTCACATGAAAAACAACGGACCGGATGCGTTTTGTTCACGTGATTCACCAGCTGGTTGAAGAAACCGAAACTCTGATCGCAAAGCAGACACTTGAGATCGGAGAGCCTGTAGCGCGATATATCTAAACGCACGTCCTTATCGTACGGCAGACGGTGCGCGAATGACAAATGATCGATCATTTCGTCGAAACCGTCGAACGATCGTCCGCATAACACGCAGGCAGTGACCGATACGTCGATTTTGACTTCGGAGTCGGGCGATTTGACGAGTCCGATCGCCCGATCGGTTTCTCTAAAGGGTTTGTGCGTCTCAGTGTGTTCCCTGAGCTCAATTAGTCCGGGCATTCCCTCGCCGCAGAAGAAACACATGTACCCTCCGCGCCATTTAAACGGTACCACGGTCGTATTGTTGAATAGGACCACGAGATTGCGGCGCCTCGACTTATTCGCGCTTGGCGGTTTTGCGCGCCCCGCCCTATCTGCAAAGAAAGTCACCGTCTTGTAAAATGCACCCTCGCGAACTGCGCGGGAAAATGGAGGGTACTTTTACATTTAAGTTTTGCAACGAGCAAATTACGCGTGAGATAAAAAGTGACGATTTTAAAATTTTTATTCTTTCAATGTAATCGGCTTGTTTGTTTAAGTGTCAATGTTATTGTTCAATAAAACCTTAATAATAATTAAATATCGTAAACCTAATCAGCGCGGAGGTTTTTAAGGGCTCTTGCGCTGGAGAGTTAGTACGATCTTTGTAAGTGATCTAAAACTCTGCATAAAACATCTTAATTACCTTTTTGCGAAAGAGCTCACATCAGTAAATTCCAGCAGGAAACGTGCTTATCTTTATAATAATAATAAATCAAAGCTGAATTGTACACCAATTCAACAAATTATCCGTAGCGTAATTAAATCGGTGTGGTTAAGTCTATATATAGTGTTACAACGATAAATACATAAAAGTTAAATATTTACTACTAGGTTGGGAATTGGTCCAATATAAAGTGGCATAAGAAACAAATTAATCTCTAAAAGATCTGTAACAAAGACGACCTAGTTCATGGCTCTTCGGGGAATTCGCTCTTCCCGCAAATTCGACCAACACTCCCCCCCCCCCCCCCCCCCATCCAATAGCCGCACACTCACACCCCCACCGCAACCGCTCCAGCGGGCGCCGAACAGTGCCCCGTCGCGTGCGCCCTCAGCCCTCGCCGCCACCGGAACCTCTCCCCGCACACCGCGCACCCGAACCCACCCCCTCCGTCCCCCGATCCCGGCTCCCCCGCGCCGCCGTGCCGCCGCATGTGGCGCCGCAGCAGCGCGCCGTTGAAGAAGCGCGCGCCGCACACCGCGCAAACGGCGTCCCTCACCTTCAGATGCGTGCGGAGCGCGTGGTCGCGGGCGAACGAGGCGCGCGTGAACAGCTTCCCGCAGTGGGCGCACCTGTGGCCCGAGCCGTGCGCGTCTATAAGGTGCCTCTGGCGCGAGTGCTGCGTCGCGAACGCCTCCGGGCACTGGGGGCACTTGGCGGTTCGCGCGCCGTGCGCCTTGGCCATGTGCGCGTAGAGGGCGGACGGCGTGCCACAGTCGAGGGCGCACGCGGCGCAGCGGAACCGGCCCGCGGCGTGGTGCCGCCACACGTGCACGCGAAGGTTCTGCTCGCGGCCGAAGGCGCGGCCGCAGTGCGCGCATATCAGCCGGTTGCCAGCGTGCGCCGAGTTCATGTGCTTCAGCAGAGTGCCGAAGAAGCGGAACTGCTCGGGGCAGAGGGGGCACGGGACCCGCTCCCCGGACAGGCGGTACGGCTGCAGGCAGCCCGTGATCGACCTGTCGTAGTCGGCGCCGTGCACCGAAGTCAGATGATCGATCAGCTCATCGAACCCGTCCAGCGGACGGGAGCAGAGCTTGCACGCGAGCTCGGACACGTCTATCTTCACGCACGCGACCGACTCGCGGCACTTCCTTATGCACTTTTGCTTTACGTCGCACACGGGGTGCTCGGCTACGGTGTGGGCGCGCATCGAGTCCGAATCGTCGAAGTCCATAGAGCAATAGAAGCAGTTAAACTTGTTCTTGTAGAAGTTGAACGGGAGCGCTGTTGACATGTTGATCACGGTGACGATGTTCTCGCGGATGCGCTTCACGCTCGGCCTTCGTGTGGTGTCGACGATACCGTCGTCCAGGTCCATCACGCCTGGCGGTTCGCGTTTTACGACAGCCTGCTCGTCGCAGAGGCCTTTGCACTTTCGCGAGTGCATCCTAAGCCCCTGTCTTGTGTGGAACTCTTTCGAGCAGTTGTCGCACTGCAGCGATCCGTTATCCGGGTGCTCCATGTTCATGTGCTTCTGCTTGAGGGCGGCCGACGGCAACCTCAGCTGGCAGACCTCACAGCGAGTGATGTGGCGGTTGCTCTTGTGCTTCCTCAATACGTTTAGGGAGGGGAAGCTCATCGGGCACAGTTCGCAGGTGTAACCGCCTTCGCGATGGTAGTTCTTCATGTGCGAGAACAGGTCCCGTTTCTTGTTGAACCTCTGGTCGCAGCTGTCGCATATCAGGCAGTTCTTCGGGTGGGTGCTGTTCACGTGCGACACTAGGTATCCGAAATAAGTAAATGTCGCTTCGCACGACAGGCACTTGAGGTCCGCCAGTCTGTATTCCTCTATCGCCATGTCGACGGTCCTGTCGTACTGCAGCTGGTGTGCGGCGCCCAGGTGGTCCAGTAGAGCGTCCAGGGTCGTTTGGGGCAGCCCGCACGCACGGCAACTCAGGTCCGACACGTCCACCTTGACCTCCATGTTCTGACCGCCCTTCAGGACCTTCATCGAATGGTCCCCGATGGAGCAGTCCCCGTGCGCGGTGGTGTGCCGCCTCAGCTCCGTGTACTCGGCCAGGTCTTTGCTGCAGTAGAAGCATAGGTACCGGCCGCGCCACTTGAACGGTATGACCGCGCTGTTGTTGAATATTAGCAGCAGGTTCCTCCGGCGGCGCATTGAGCACGATTCGCCGCCTTTGATTTTGCGCCCAACGAGACCTGGAAACGGAAACGTTCGCCGCTGTAGATGCGCCCAAGCGTCCGGTGCGGGTCCCGGTGGACGTGAACGACAAAGCGTACACGACAGTCCGTTAGCGGTGCGTTTTCAACCCCGAATGGCATAACAACAACCCCGACTGATATATCCTCCACTGAAAATGTTAATTGGGTAAGGACAGGACGAACAAGAAAGAACTGGACGTTCAACGTCGATATTTTGAAGTCCGTCGAATATAACAAACCTAATGACAAAAACGGATACAAATTACCCTACCTAGTTTTAAGTTGACATTTTGTTCCACAATTCATTTACAAATGTAAATTGAAATGAGTTACAACTCAACTGGGTTGTTTGCGATCAGTTGAGCCAGCACTTTCATAAAAAAACTAACTAACTTTTAACTTTCAACGCAGGCCTGGTCAAAGAATACGATTAAAAACCTCTTCGATGCGGAATATCTGAACGACTAAATATTTTTTTTATTAGAAATTAACTACCTGGTTAGTAGCGAACAAAAAAATCTGTACTTTATTGTGTTAACTTGACGTCAGAGACTATATTCGGCGGAACCCGAAATATATTCGGGTTCCGTCGAAATCGATGGTTAACCATAAGCGTTTTTAACTTTTGTTTAGTAGAGTTATTTTTTAACTATGTCAACCAACCAAGACGGTGGCTTTCCCGAACTCATACATTTAACAAATTTAACAACATCCAGGCGTTTAATACGTTTCCAAATTCCTGACTTTACCTCGTAACAGGAGTGTCGTTACCTACCATTCATATTGTAAAATCACAATTTTTTTTGACCTATGTTAGTCGCAACAAATTCGTCAGACCAACAAGCCGCGTTTCTGTAAACAATGGTGTACGTATGTTACAACCCGAATGGCGTAGTGGGCAGTGTACCTGCCTCCGGCGCCAGAGGGTGTGGTTTGGATCCCCACTAGCGGAAAAATATTGTGTGATGAACATAGTGTTTTTCTAGTGTCTGGGTGTTTATATATGTGTAATATGTATTTATTTACAAAAGAAAAGTATGTTTATCAGTTATCTAGTACCCATAGTACAAGCGATTCTTAGATTGGGACTAGAGAACGTTGTGTAAAAATGTGTCCTAAAATCACCTGCATACGAAAGTGAACCTTATCCCTAATATAAATATGGTCCTTCGAGCCTTGAATTGTGAGAAAAACTGCTGTAACGTAGTTTTATTTAGCTACATCCATTATCTTGTTTTAACGGAAATGTTAATAACTATCGGCTCATGTCCGCAATTGTCCTGTCATTTCAATCTTGAGGATCATGTGAAGCTTCATCAGATACTGAGTCCTGCTTCCCAGTCCAGACACGGAAACGCTGCTGTTCCTATAGCTCTGTTAGGATTAAAGTCACTTGAATGACTGCTTTTAATAAGCGATGTTTACACTTTCAGCTCGTAGAAAATAATATAAAGCTTCTTGAGTCACAGTGCTGCTTACTTTGAAGCTGATAAAGGTATTTTTAAACACAAAGTTAATTAAAAATTTGTGTGTGTTAAAAAAAATGTTCAATATGTCTTGGCTGTATTGAGTAGATTCCCGGGTTTAGTGTTTTAGATGCTACGTAAGTTGGGTTTTAGATCTCTTCGGTGCTTTTTACTTTAGATCCTTTAAAGGATATGTCTTTATTCAAGGGACTGTCTTTGGCTAATGGCCTTCGTCTTGGGTCTTCGGGCCTTTAGGTTGCCCCCCAGCGTCTGGATGGTGCACCCTCATATGCAGCCGGAGACTGTTGTTCTGGACGAACGCCTGCCCGCACAGCTCGCAGGCGAACCTACGATCACCGTTGTGTATCCTCATGTGGTCCCTCAGCGTCTGCTTCCGCGCGTACGACTTCCGGCACACGTCGCACTGGTGCACCCGCTCGCCGACGTGCCTCACCATGTGCTTCTGCACGTGGCTCCTGGAGAAGAATCTCTGGTCGCACATTGGGCACGCGAAGTTCTTCTCGCGCAGGTGCACCTCCTTCAGGTGGGCGCGCATCTTGCTGGCGATGGGGAAGCTCTTCCGGCAGACGGGGCAGTGGATTGTGGGCAGGTCCGCGCCGTGGGCGGTGCTGTGGTGGCTCTTGCGGGCGCCGTAGCTCGCGAACGTCTCCGAGCAGTGCAGGCACTTGACCCTCCGCCTCCCGTGGGCCCTCCTCTCGTGCGAGGTCCTCTGCGCCGGCGAGCTGAAGGTCTCCGCGCAGCACCCGCACCGGTGTATGGGCCCGTGGCCGGCCGCGTGGCAGCGCAGCCGTTCGCGGCTCAGGAAAGGCTTCCCGCAGAGCTCGCACACGTAGTTCCCGTAGTGGGTGTTCATGTGCTGGTTCAGCTTGATGAAGTATTGGAACTCCGCGTCGCAGACGGCGCAGTGGAAGCGGTCCGAGCGGAGCGCGTACGGGACCACGCCGTAGTCCAGACCCGCGAAGGATTTCCTGTGGGCGCTCTCGAGGTGGGCTATCAGGGCGCCGAGGCCGTCCAAGCTGACGTCGCAAATTGAGCAAGTCATGGAGGAAACGTCTATTTTGACCCGCTCGTCGCGCCTCAGGTAGCTGACTGCCGACTTGATTCTTGGCTCCGGGTGTTCTGCCTTAGTGTGCTCTTTAAGGGACGCGGTGTCTTTAAAGGCGCGGTGGCAGTAGAAGCAGAGGAAGTTCTGCCTGTGCCACTTGAACGGCGTGGCCGTGGAACACTCTAGGACGGTGGCGGCGTTGAGTTTCATCAGGCGGTGGCGGCGCGTTGCCGACATCGAGGACTTATTCAATGCCTCGTCGGCCGCCCGTGGGCGGTTCGCACCTAAAACGGGAAAGCAGACGGTCAGTTGACTCCGTCGTTTGCTACTGAGGGGCGATCGGCGTATTTCGTGTTAAGGCCTCGATCGAAGTTGTCGTGGCCTCCTTCTCGCATACACAAGAGGGTGTACCTGTAAGGAGTTCATCATTCCGTCCTATTACAATGTGAGCGTCTTCGAGGTAAGAATGATCAGGCTTTGCTGAGCTGATAAAAGGCAACGTTAATACACGACTTACTATTGGCTTGAATAGGACACTAGCAAATCCGATATGATAGAAAAACCACACGATAGTAACATCAGTTTCTTCCTTGCTGCTCACGCAGAACGAATTCGGAATTGTGACGGCTATGTCTTTACGGGCATTTTACACAAGCATCTGATGTGGCGCCGGATTTTCTTTTGTGTTTGTCAAATCACCTGCCTCTATCAACCAATACCGCGGGATAATAGAAGTAAATGGACCTTACAATACTTTATCTGTACTACAATCTAATACAAATAATATATTACATAAAGATTATTTATATTCTCTATATATAGTCTAGCAATACTGAGTAGACAGATATAGCTTGCACTTTAT
>CAKOGK010000035.1:0-25000 GCA_933534255.1 Iphiclides podalirius | reverse complement strand
AGCGAGATGGCGGTTCACCTGATGTTAAGCGATAACCACCGCCCATTGACATCAAACACCCGTAGGGTTGCAGATGTGTAGCCTTATACTCTTAAGGGCCTCTGCTAACTTACTCACTAGACGAAAACCAGAAGTATAACACTTACACACCTGCCCGTTCGTTCAACTTGGAATACTTGCGTGGCCCTACCACAGTTAAAAAGATATTTTTAGAGTTCAAAATGTTCGCTGTATGTTCGATATAGACTGGATGGTGGAGTATTCCGTGTGATTTGTTGGTCAAGATAACCACACTGCAAGCAAAGATAATAAAATTTTACTTTTTTTGTTTTTAGTTATTTTTCCCTGACCAAGGAGTTAACCTTTCCACTTTCTGCGTATGCTCAGGATGGATAAGGGCAGAATAATGATGCTCGTGTTAACGTGCCGCAGATATGCCGGCAGTTTTAACGGCCTGGCCACATGTGACGCTAGCAATAGGTGATGTGCGGACATAAAACATTTCGCTGCATCAGTTTCATCCACGCGTTGCGGCGATCGCTGAAGCGACCATTGGAATTAGACGAGCGAATTGCACGTCTTGCGACGTGGCAGGCGACGGTAACAAATATATCGCTACGCTTTGGATTGCGGGATTGGAGTAGAAGAAAAAGGCTGGGATTCTAACCTTCTATTTACCCGCACTTTAATAGATACCATGTGATTAGTACTTACTTTTAAGTTTAATTTTTTTACTTCTTTATGCATAGAATAACCACTTGGCTGCATTCTGGCGCTCTCGGGGTCTTCTAACGAATTTCAATCTGTTTTAGGGTTCGTACCCAAAGGGTAAAACGGGACCCTATTACAAAGACTCTGCTGTTTGTCTGTCTGTCTGTCCGTCTGTCACTAGGCTTTATCTCATAAAACGTGATAGTTGACATTTTCACAGATGATGTATTTCTGTTGCCTTTACAACAAAAAATACAAAAAAAATTAAGAGAGGCTCCCATACAACAGACATGTTTTTATGGATAATGGTACGGAACCCATCGTGCGCGAGTTCAACTCGCAATTGGCCGGCTTTTTTACTTCTTTATACTTGGAATAATCCAATTCAGCTGCGTTCTGGCGCTCTCCCAAATGAAGTTCAATCCGTTTTTTCTGTTTAATCTCTTTTGAAATCATTATGAAGTTAGGGAATGTTTGTTTTAATTTCAATAGCCTTGCGTGTGATTCTTGACGGGAATGTGTATGGTGTGTGGTGTTTTAAAATTGTATTTACCATATGAGCTGGTGATATTGAAAAGGTGTCATATATTACAAAAGACTTGGTTATACTCGTATGGGTAAATTTTAAATCGACAACACGTTCGTATCAAAAACGTTAATAAACGCCTTTGTATGTCCTCTAAAAAGCTCAGAATCTTCAAGATGCTGAGTCGGCTATTGAGTAGAACTAATTTAAAATTTGGTGCAATGGAGAATTTCTTTTGTGCATTTTTGTTAACTCATTCAATTTAGGCGATTTGACACATGGTGGTGATAATACATTGGATATAATTTTTGAAGTTTGTTTTTATTTATTTTGTTTGCTGGTTGTTTTAGGCGGTTTCTTAGTAGGGTCCATTTTCCCTTCTGTGTATGTTCTTGTTTTGTTTCATCAAATTTTTTTAAAAGTTTATGTCCTAGGCTTAACGCCGCGGCTGGTGACAAGAGAGCTGGTTCTTTTCTCGCGCAAAGGTTAAGCATAACTATTCAGCGAGGAAATGCAGCTAGCGTTCTTGGCACCATGCCGCGTGGATTAGGTTTATTAGATAATATGTAATTTTAGATAGATTTAATCTTGTAAATATTAGATCAATAAAGATTGTCTTTGTTCTTGTTATGGGACATATCAATGTTGATTCATGGCTTTGTCTTCATTTGAGCGAATTTTTGGGCCGTTTCTATGCGTAAGTTTTTTTAACCGACTTCAAAAAAGAAGGAGTAAGGAAAGAAGGAGGAAGTAATTTAATAATTTTAATTTTATTACATAATGTTGATTCGTCTAGTGTTCTTAAAAATAAAATATTTTTAACGGATTTTCTTCTTATAATATTTCAAACCGGTCAGTGATGATGAGACAAATTGAGATGATGTTTTGTCCAAACACCATGGTTAGTTCCAGCTATCGTCAAATTTTAATAATTTGTTTATTGCTATATTATTTATTTATTTTATTTATGCTTTATTGCTAACCTTAAGAAAAAAACGGTAACAAAGTTCGGACTTAATGCCCAAAGGCGTTCTGGGTTGAGTGCAACCCAAGATGTAGTGAGTTTTTTTGTAGGTGCAGCAAGGGATGTAAAAATTACAAAATATTATTTATTTACTTATTACATTACCAACGCAAGATACAGATGTCATAGTCTATGTTATAATATTAGGTTGGGGAAAAACTCTTTTTGCAAATAGTATGTATGAATTCATAATCTATTTGTATCTGGCTGGTTTTGGTGTTATTGAAAAGTTTAAATTTTAAAAAAGAGAATTCAAAATTCAAATTAGGAAAATGTGTGATTTTCATTTGGTTTTCATACTGTTAAGATGAGTGATTCTAATAAAAAAATTCGGTACATTTTGAAATTTGATTACCAAAAAGGTAAAAATGCAACGCAAGCCGCGAAGTGATGTTCATGAACCTAGTGCAGTGTCTGTGATAGTAGCACAAATTTGGTTCAAGCGGTTCAATCCGAAAATTTTGATGTCAGAGATGCACCTCGCTCTGGGCGTCCTGTTAGGGATAAAATGGATGCCATTTTTGAAAAAGTGGAGCAAGATCGGCATATTGGTAGTTACAATATAGCTAAAGAACTTTGAATTGACAACAAAACAGTTTTGGCGCATTTGAAAAAAGCTCGATATTTGGATGCCTCATGAGCTCACTGAAAGAAACCTACTGAACCGTGTACTCATTTGTGAATCTTTATTACGACTTAATGAAACCGAGCCAGTGGATCACGAACGACAAGAACGTGGGAAAAAGGTCGTGGTTAAAGGCTGGTCAGGCTTCACAGACTCTGGCGAAACCCGGTTTATCTCACAACAAGGTAATGCTGTGTATGGTGGGATTGGAAGGGCATTATTCATTATGAGCTGTTACTGCTAGGCAGGACCATCGATTCTGAACTCTACTGCGAACAAATGATGAGATTAAAGCAAGAAGTTGAGAGTAAGCGACCGAAATTAATCAACAGAAGGGGTGTGGTTTTTCATCATGATAACGCTAGACTTCACACAACTTTAGCCACTCAACAAAAAATAAGAGAGTTTGGTTGGGAGGTATTAACGCATCCGCCGTATAGTACTGACCTTGCACCTTCAGATTTCCACTTGTTTCGGTCTCTTCAGAATTCTTTAGGCAGTGTCAGATTAACATTTCGAGAGGATTGGCAAATCCACTGGTCTCGGTTTTTTGATCAGAAGCCCCAGAATTTCTATAGCAATAGGGACATGAGTCCCTACCTATAAGATGGTAGAAAGTTATCGAACGAAATGGCATCTACATACTTTAGTTAAATGTAAATAAAGTTTATTATAAAAGGTTTTGAAATTTCATATAAAATGCGAAGAAATAATAGATATAAAAGTTAAAACGACACATGAATTAAACAGCATGATAAATTAAGTTACATATTAAGAAAAACAAATATTAAAATCGGTTGGATTACAGAACAATACATGTAAATGATCAAATTATAGTGTCAACAAAAAGCATTGTAAGGTTCATGTTAAGTTTTTTAATAATGTGTTAAATTTTGCAAGATCCTGGTAGGGTTCATCTATTTCTGGCACTTTTTTACTTTGTTCATTATAGAGGCGAGGTATGCGGACTACCGGTGAATCACGACCTAAATTAGTTCTGCACGGTATTACTTTAAATAAATTACAAGGATTACAATTCTAACAGGTAAATTATACTGAAACTTTTGTAATAACACGGCACAATCAATATCACCATTCAAAAGTTTATGAAAAGTATAAGGTCAGATTGAGTTCTTCGGGAAGATAGCTGTTGAAGCCGAAAGTGGTTCAATTTGTCATGATAAGTTTTCACGGACTGCGGAGTAGGGTAACGATACGTCGAAGTACGAACGAGTTTTTTTTTGTATCTTTTCTATTCTGTATGTATGCACTTAGTAAGTTGGATACCATACTGCAATAGTCCACTTTGCTTCTGATATAAATCTACATATATAAAAATGAATTGCTATTTCCCTTGGTCACGCCATCACGCCTGAACGGCTGGACCGATTTGGCTAATTTTGGTTTTCAAATATTTGTGGCAGTCCAGGGAATGTTTAAACGATGAGAAATTATGGAAAAGTTGCATGGAAAATCAAAAAGCCACAATTTTATTTTCCAATACAAACTGTAACTGTGAAATATGTCTGTGTGATCTATCAAACACTTTATGCGTGTGTTCCGAAAATTCTCTTTCTATGTGTTCAGATTGACAAATTCCCTCGAAACAATTTATATGGCAAAACAACGTTTGGCCGTCCAGCTAGTGTACAATAAAATTGTATAATAAAATTAATGTTATCCCGGTCCGTATCGGTTTTTTAAATACTTTAGAGCATCTCAAAATGAAGCCTAGCGGTCTTTTCGCTTCGGTTATGATTTTGTTAATATGGACTGTAAACCTAAGCTCGGTGTCCATCAAGACGCCGAGATCTCTGGTAGTAGTGACTTCCTGTAGTTTATTGCCGCTTATAAAGTATTCAGTTTCAAATGTATTTCGCTTCCTGGTAAATTTAATGTGGCAGCACTTCGAAATATTCAAGGCTATGTTATTGGCTATGCACCAGTCTTGTATGTTGTCTAGGTCATCTTGCAGATGCATAGCGTCCGAATATTTTTCAGCAATTTAAGATCATCAGCGAAGAGGTAAGCTTTGCTATGTTTTACGACACTAACAATGTCATTTATAAATATGTTAAAAAACAAGGGTCCTAATATTGAGCCCCGGGGAATACCTGAGAATGCTGTAAAATAATTTGATTGCTTTCCATCGATCGCTACCTTTAAATGGCGATTTGTAAGGTAAGACATGCACCAATTTAACAGATTGCCTCTGATTCCGACGGCGTGTAGTTAACTCAAAAGAATTCTATGGTTAACCCCGTCAAAGGCTTTAGAAAAGTCAGTGTACACCAAGTCTACTTGTATATTTTGATCAACCATTTCCTTAAAATCTGAAGAAAACAGTACAAGATTAGTGTTGGTAGACCTTTTTGGTAGAAATCCATGCGATTGGGTCGATATGTAGCTTTGTATTTGGTTAGCCAATACTTAGACCATGGTCTCAAATAACTTTGACAAGGTTGTCAACCTTAGATGGATATAGGCCTGTAGTTGGTTATAAAGCTTTTTTTACGACCCTTAACTATGGGAACTATGTTGGCTTCTTTCCATTTATGAGGAAAAGTGCTGTCCAGAGAACGGTTAAAAATAATAGTCAATGGAATAGCTAGTTCATCTGCACGGTTGGCTAGGAAAATAGGGTGTCCGGACCCATGCCCTTTGTCGTATTCACCTTTTCGAGTTTTTGCTTGACATCATCTTCCTTGAATTTGATCGTCGCAAGTATATCCCTCGTTTGTATCATGATAGTCGCATTAGATCCAACTTGATTATACTCCTTTACGAAGTAGAAAGAAAAGTGGGTAGCGAACATATTTGGGATTTGATCTGGATTAAAACATGTGTTTTCGCTTAGAGTCATGGCTTGTGGATATGACGAACAATTTTTTCTTAGGTTTTTTTACATGAGTCCAGATTTTTTTCGGATTTTTCGAGAGATCATCCTCAAGTTCTTTTATGTATTTATTATAGCTTTCTTTTATTAATCTACTAGCTGACTCGGCAAACGTTGTTTTGTCATATAAATTATTTCTAGAGGAATCGGAACGCACGCATAAAGTGTTTGATAGGTTGGTTACACAGACACAGTTGACAGGTACAGCTTGTATGGGAAAATAAAATTGTTGCAATTTCGATTTTCCGTGCAATTTTCCCATAATTTCTCATCGTTCAAACCTTCCCTGGACTGCCACAAATATTTCAAAACCAATATTAGCCAAATCGGTCCAGCCGTTCTCCAGTTTTAGCGAGACTATCGAACAGCGATCCACTTTTATATATAAGATTGCAGTCGTCTCGCAGATACTCCAACTCAATGCTGTCTAGTGGATTTTTGTATTTCTTTAGTCCTTGATGGTATTTTTTTTTAAATATATTAAGTGAGGCGCATTTTTTCTCTGAGCTAGCGCACTTACCATGAACGGCTGCATCGCCACTTACCATCAGGTGGGATGGCAGTCAAGTGTAGGCCAGTTTTGAATTAAAAAAAAAACCAGACAGGGTTTGAGCTCTTCCGGTGGTCAAGGCCTGGTTCAAGTGGTCATGGGGACAAAGTTCTTTATAGTTTTATTTAGAAGTCTTAGAATTTTGCTATCATTTCGTCTATATTCTGGCAAAAGTTGAATTCATCGCTCCATGATACTGTCCTCAAATAGTTCTTGATTTTCAAGTGTTGTGTGTTGTGAGTTTTTTACGCAGTTAAATTGTTTTAAATTGTGTAGCGTTAGGAAATCTCCTTCTGGGCCTTCTGTTCCGCCCGGTTACTGACCGTGCTATGCGGGTGCTAAATAAAGCACTGATCTGGAATCAAAAAAAAAAGTAAAAAATTAAGTATGTAAATGATCGTGACACGAACGACGGCCTCCTGTTTCGGGGCCGCCCGATTACAGACCGTTACAGGCTATTATAAAATTTTTTTTTCGGCGAAATTTACCGTCATATTCGAATGATATTTTTCATCTCCTGAAAACAGGGATAAAAGGACATTTTCTAAAAATGAAACCTAGCTAGCTAGATTTTTCGTCGGGGGCGAAAAATCTACGCCAATACAAAATTTCATGAAAATCGCTGGAGCCGTTTCCGAGATTCCGATTATATATATATATATATACATAAATGTGCTATCAGCGATACAATTTTAACTAGGATAACTTGAATTTTCATTAATAATAAAAAGGTGTTATTTAACAAATTCTTCAATTTATAGAACTAAAATCAGGAGTAGGTAAGGTACGGATAAGAAATTAGTTTTTGCGGAACAATCTAGACGGCGTTGTCAAATTCCTAAAATGCGCTATATCTATGTTTTCAAAACTTTATTTTGCATTATAGTAATAATACGTTCTTCGATTGACATTTACGATAGGTAGGATTTTAATTTTGATCGGTATACAAGATGTTCTTGATTTTTAAATATGGATTTGGTTAGTTATTAGGAACAGTGGTGGATTTCCTCTTTATAGCTAAAGGCACCGAGTAGGCCCGGGCCTAGGGCGGCAAATTAGCGGGATTTTTTCAGTAGCCTCGCCTCTCGCTTCTTCGCGTAAGCGGTATTCCATAAAAATATAATAAATCTAGCGCGCCTGATGAGTTGATACCATTCGTCGAGTTCATGATCAGTTATTATTTACCGACTTTCTTTGCTTTTTTGGAACGAAGTTCCTTACGGCAGGCTTGGAGGGGATAGGGATTTTGCTGCGCGACCGAACTGAAAAAAATGTGATAGTAAAACCGTAAGAAAAAATCCGTGGAAAAAAGTGCGTGGAATAAAACCGTTAAATGAGACGTGCGCAGGCGCGACAGTCCCATACACAAGCGAGTAGTGTATAATTTTGTTATTTTAGTTGATAATTTGAATCACGATGTTTTTTTATTTTAAGTAATTTATTATTTCCTAAAATACTGAATTTCCTAAATACTTTCTTGTACTTAAATAAAAACTAATCAGCAAAATTTAAGAGAAATATCAAGAAAACCTACATAAAATTGAGCACGATTTTTGGAACGAAGTTTCTTACGGCAGGCTTGGAGGGGATAGGGATTTGGGTTCGCGACCGCACTGAAATAAAATGTGATAGTAAAACCGTAAGAAAAAATCCGTGGAAAAAAGTGCGTGGAATAAAACCGTTAAATGAGACGTGCGCAGGCGCGACAGTCGCATACACAAGCGAGTAGTGTATAATTTTGTTATTTTAGTTGATAATTTGAATCACGATGTTTTTTTATTTTAAGTAATTTATTATTTCCTAAAATACTGAATTTCCTAAATACTTTCTTGTACTTAAATAAAAACTAATCAGCAAAATTTAAGAGAAATATCAAGAAAACCTACATAAAATTGAGCACGATTTTTGGAACGAAGTTTCTTACGGCAGGCTTGGAGGGGATAGGGATTTTGCTGCGCGACCGAACTGAAATAAATGTGATAGTAAAACCGTAAGAAAAAATCCGTGGAAAAAAGTGCGTGGAATGAAACCGTTAAATGAGACGTGCGCAGGCGCGATAGTCGCATACACAAGCGAGTAGTGTATAATTTTGTTATTTTAGTTGATAATTTGAATTACGATGTTTTTTTATTTTAAGTAATTTATTATTTCATAAAATACTGAATTTCCTAAATACTTTCTTGTACTTAAATAAAAACTAATCAGCAAAATTTAAGAGAAAAATCAAGAAAACCTACATAAAATTGAGCACGATTTTTTTTTTGCAATTTGTGTCGATTCTACATTAGCCGAAGGAACTTCGTTCCTACCTGGTGTCCCACGACACCACATCATTTTTTATTTCAATTTTATTTTACTTCGTTTAAATATTTGTGCTTTACAATCTTGAATATGCCTAGGGCGACCAACAGATCAAATCTGCCATAGGTTAGGAATAAAAATAAATAAAATATTGATTTGGCTATGCTAAGTCATTCGGATATACTGATTTTGAGTTGTGGTTCAGATATTGTGTTGATTATTTTTCATTGCAATAATGTTGTTTCCAGGAATTATTGAATTACTTGCTGTTATGTGGTCAGTGATAGAATGGTTTTTAAAAAATAATTAATTTATTACTGTTCAAACTTAAACTAGTTTATAACTTTTATTATTAGTACCTCGAGGACCGAGCTTTGTTTTTTTTTTTGGTAAATCATGTAATTTAAAAAAAAGGAATAAAAAATAAAGAAAATTATCTGGTATAGAAAAAAAAGTAAAAAAATAAGTGTGTAAATTGATCGTGATACGAACCGCGGCCGTCTGTTGTGGGGCCGCCCGATTACCGACCGAGCTATTATAACATTTTGTTTTGCGGCGAAATTTAATGTCATATTCGAATGATATTTTTCATTCCCTGAAAACAGGGATAAAAGGACATTTTCTAAAAATAAAACCTAGCTAGATCGATTTTTCGCCGAATCTACGCACATAAATAAATAGATGGAGCCGTTTCCGAGATTCCGATTATATATATATATATATATATATACAAGAATTTCTCGTTTAAAGGATAAGATAAAATAACACTTGAAATAGAATTGACACTAACATGAAACAGAAATTTAAATAGACATAGTAAATGACACAGAGATATAATAACTACTTGTGAATGAATTGGTAACTCCACGAGATTGAAATGGTAATTGAACTTATGATCTAGTACAAAGTGGTTTGTATACGAAAAGTAACATGGGATTTGTAAACAATGTTCTTAACTGAATGACTTATTGACTAATTGCTTGATTACTAGATAAATAGCAAAGTACCCGGGAAACGGCAACAAAAGAAATAGTATTGAAGTGGTAAACAGATCATTAGGATAACAAAAGATATAGAAGTAACTTCGTACATTGGAATAGTAAATATGCATTCGGAAAATAACAGTAATTTGTAAATGTGGGAATGGTAAATACATTAATATCTTATAAACAAAAACAATAACATTGGTATATGTAGTAACTTAATATAGAGTTATGATTATGTATAGGAAACTATGTATAAGGATTTTATACAAAGTTAGGTATAGGTGGGCATTATATAACACCTCCCCTCTTAGAATAAAGATTGGGCGTTAGCGTTCGATCTTTGGGTAACGTTTGAGGTATCGTCTTTGTCTTCGGAGATGCACGATGTTGAAGCTGGAGCTGGAACACCCATTGTGGTCATCGGAATGGTGTGGACATGTGTAGCTTGTCGTCGCGATGATGAACCAAGGCAGTTGTTGAAGATTTGAATGCAATGATTTTCTTCATGACTGATGTCGGAGACACTTTTTAAAGAGTGCGTATAGAACTAGTAACAGCATGGAAGTTCCGGTTATAAGGAAGAACCAGGAAAATTCATTTTGGTATTTGAATATTTTTATTTTCTTCGATGCAGTCTTGAATATTCATTTCGATAATAAAGATTGGAGAAGTGACGTTTCCAGTATGGAGTTTACAATTTTCTTTTAATGTAATTATCCCGGATTCTTGGATTTTGTGATGGGATACTTCGTTGTCACATTGAAGAATGCATGGCGTTGAGTTGGTAAGAATGTAAAGCCATCTGTTTTCGTCTAGCGACTGGAACGTATAAATTTGTGCGGCAAATGCGGAAGTTGTACAAGTACTCGGACTTGTTTTGGAGATGCTAAATAGTATCTGGAGTTCGCATATCGAACGTGTATCGGCGTCGTAAATGATGAGGTCGTAGCAAACGCTCCTTTTCTCTGCGAAGGCTTTGCAATGGTCCAATGAACTCGTCGAAATGTGTAACTCACCGCTGGGGTTTGTAGCTAGAAACTTGTGCTCTGGTGGGATTGTTATATATAGAAATGAATTAGGATGTTGGATAGGAGTTGAATAAATATGGTAGAGTTTTAAGGGTTCGGATTTTACGAGTGGGAAAACTAATATATAAATTAATCTGTAAGAATATACATAAGCGGATAGTTGGGACGAATCTAATATGTAATTGATATTTTTTATGGCAATAGGAAAGACTAATTGTTTATTTGATCTAGCGTGATTAGATGAAAGAAGTTCTTGGTATAGCTTATTAAGGGAAATAATGGAAGTGTGAATGGGCAAATAAAATGCTAGTAAGGACATCGTTAATTTCATATTCAAGGTTTGTTATAGTCTCAAGGTTTTGTATAGAGATAGAAGAAATGTCTTCGCTTGCTTTGATATCGAATATAAGTTTGTTTGATTTATTTAAAAAATTATTCAGTCTATTAATATTTTCGTTAATGATTGGCTCATCGAATTTAATTTTATTAAAAGTGTTTACTGTTGATGAAGTTATTTGTATTTGTTTTTGCATTAATGACGTTAGATCTAATCCAGGGACTTAAAACGTTATGCATAACGAAATTTATAACGATATCATAACGTTATCATGGTATCGGTACCTCAGAAAACATTTCGTTATCAATTTTTTTGTATAACGTTATACGAGTAACAGAACGAAATTATTACAGAGAAATTAACGTTATTAACGGTATTATAACGATAAATATGCAACGTTGCCAAACTTATTTATTTCTAAAGCGCGCGTCATAGGAGCGGGGATCCAACTGTTAGCTCGGATGGGGGTTCCCCGCACAGCACGGCAACGTTTTAAAACGATGCCTAAACATTTGTAAACCCTTGCGACGAATTTTATTTAACAAGCTTAAGCTTTCATTTAGTTTCACCTGTAGCGATGTCATCAATTCTTGCAAATTAAATTTGATCCACTTCCCGGTTAGGTACCGATGGAGCTGAAATTTTGCATACATGTGTAAATCGCGTAACAATGCGATATTATGATGACATGGTACTGATCTGATGATGGAGCTGGAAGGTGGCCATAGGGACTCTGTAATGGAACGACGCAACCCCATCGAGTCGCGGCTCGTTGGCTTCGTCTTGACGAGTACTTTGGTACTTGATGGTAACCAGGGTTTGATGATGGAGCTGGAAGGTGGCCATAGGGACTCTGTAATGGAACGACGCAACCCCATCGAGTCTCGGCTCGTTGGCTCCGTCTTGACGAGTACTTTGGTACTTGATGGTAACCAGGGTTTGATGATGGAGCTGGAAGGTGGCCATAGGAACTCTGTAATGGAACGACGCAACCCCATCGAGTCGCGGCTCGTTGGCTTCTTCTTGACGAGTACTTTGGTACTTGATGGTAACCAGGGTTTGATGATGGAGCTGGAAGGTGGCCATAGGGACTCTGTAATGGAACGACGCAACCCCATCGAGTCTCGGCTCGTTGGCTTCGTCTTGACGAGTACTTTGGTACTTGATGGTAACCAGGGTTTGATGATGGAGCTGGAAGGTGGCCATAGGGACTCTGTAATGGAACGACGAAACCCCATCGAGTCTCGGCTCGTTGGATTCGTCTTGACGAGTACTTTGGTACTTGATGGTAATCGATTCATTGATTAGAAGTAAACTAGTATAAAATTCGGATTGGCGCGTGTTGCACTTAGTACAACGCAAGTTAGTCGAAACTTTTTTCAGTATTAAAGAATTTTATATATAATATTAAAGATTTAATTTAGTATAAAAGGTCGATGATATTAATTGTACCTTGTATTGTATATTAAAAATGTGCTACATGCGACTTTAAATGCAACAAAAAATCGAATCAGAATTATTAACTTTATAATGCATAAAATCATATTAAAAGAAAGCATTTAACATAACATAACATTTGAAAATTGCCTATTTACTAATTTGTACCTGCACACCATTTTATCATTAGCACTTAAATTATGTTTTTATGTACTATCTCAAAAAAGTCCCTAGATGAAAACGCTAAGTGAACGCGAGCGATGGTACTAAGTAGATAGCGAATAAAGATGCCCGCAAAAGAAATAATACTACCTTTACCTCTCATATTCCTAGTAACTTAAGCAAAATTTTCTGTTAAATGAATTGCTGTACCGACGACCAAAATATAAGCGCCAAGAACATACGCAAAAAAGAGTAAACCGTTTTGAGTAAAAGAGATGGCATAGAACAATAAATAATAACGTTATTATTTTTATAACAATATTTTAGAAACGTTTAATTTACGAATGTAACGTAACGCAATTATAACGTTATGCGCCTGCAAAGCTTTCCACAGTATCGTTTTTAATAACGTTTCTCTAAAAAATAACGTTATCTCACACTGGCCCAGATAACGTTACTGTATTTTACCGGTATTTTGATCCCTGATCTAATCTCTAAATCGATTCGTTCGTCATAGTGTTTGCATCTTTTACGTCTGGAGTACCTAGGAGATATTTTAACAATGAACCCAGACCGTCTAACAGCTCCTTATTCTGTCTAGAATTCTTACATTTGGTTTTTCTAGATTGATTTTTATTTCTTAAATAATGACATGTGTATAATTTGTATATGATAATGTATAAGATAAGTTTTAAAATTGACGTTATTATGAAACTAATATAAAGAGTATTCAAATAAAATATATTCAATAGGATTTCTAAGGAACTTAGGGTATGGGTTGCTGTAAAACAGCTTGTAAATGTAATTATTGTAAGTTAACCAAATAATTAATATAGGTGTAAAGATTATGTATTTAACCAGTGTTTCATGCACATGATATGGTCGGAGTCGATTTGCATGCACGAGTTGATTTCTATTTGATTTTTGAATGACGTAATTATGATTAAAACCGACACGAATGACTTCAAAAGGTCCATCCCATTTTGGGTCTAAATTATTTGGATTTGGAACTTGTAGCATTACTTTGCTTCCTACTTTATATTGAATTAAATACTTTATTTGACTGTCGTATACTTGTCGTACTTTCCTTAGCTTTTTCTTTCATGGTTTGAATATTTCTTAAAGCAGAGTCTCTAGCAACTCTAAGACGTTCGTTTAAATCTTTAAGATAATCACAAGCTGTATAGTCGGGTATGTTTTTCATAGAGTAAAATTGACGTGGTTTGTAACCGAATAACAATTCATGAGGTGTATAATTAGTGGAAGTGTTAACTGATGTATTGTGTACATATAATTGCAAAGGGAATTATTTTATCCCAACTTTTGAAACGGCGGCTATGATACATGCGAATATGGTCACGTAGAACAGCATGAAATCTTTCAAGGGCACCATTCGTTTGGGGATGATATGCTATATGCTATATTACCCAAATATATATGCTATATTTGGGTGTTAAAATTATGGTTGGAGCCTAAGAATTTGGATAATTGTTTGAGGACATTATTAGGGAATTCGGTACCTTGATCTGAATGAAATCTCTAAGCTACACCGAAATGTTCTCAAAAGTGAAGTAGTTCTTTAGCTACAGTGGTGGCTTCTTTATCGGGAATTGGATATGCTTGCATAAATCGAGTTAAGTCATCTTGACGTGTTAGGAAATACTTATTATTGTTATCACTAATATCGGAATAGGAAACGAGATCCATGGAAACTCGTTCGAAAGGCTCTGTGGATTGAGATGTTATGGCCATAGGTGCTTGGAAGTTTTTCCTTTGAATTTTGTTTCGTTGGCAAGTGACGCATGATTCAATATAATTTTTTATAACGTTGGTCATACCTTTCCAAAAATATTCGTCAGGGCTTTTCCTAGTTGTTTCTATAATACCACGATGACCTGAGAGAACCCCTCTTTCATGATAAGTTTTTAATATGTTAGGGATTTTTTCGGGCTTAGGATATTTTACGTTATTTTGACAAATTGTGATTTCGCAGTTATACAAATTTGCCAGATATGCAGTTATTCGTAACTGTCCATTACCTAGTAATTTACAAGTAGGATCATTTTTAAAATCGGGAACATAGAGACTTTGAATATTCTTTGTTGAAAACGTGATAATAGAGCTTTGAAGTAACTTTCAGAATCCCATGGGTCAAAATGGTTCGGTCTTGTGGGGCAAAGGAATAGATTTTGGTTTTCATTTGAGATTAGAAGGTCAACGTCGTATAAGGATTTAGTTTTCTCTAGTTAAGGTTCTACTTGAGAGAAAGAATGTATGGCTTCATTGAAAATGTGGTTTTGCTCAGAGTTGTGGCATGAAATAAGAATAAATATATATTTGTGTTTTCTGTCTAAGATATTATCGGGATTATTTTTAATTTAGGACTTTTAAATGATCGTTCTTGAGAAATAAAATGTTCGTAGTTTATTTGTAAATAGCCATTAGGGCTAGCTTGGTTTGAGTTATCTGAAGTCAAGTCAATAACATTAGAATTATAGATAGGGGGACGTGATAGTGCGTCTGCGTTCGTGTTTACCTTTCCGGCTTTGTATACAATTTCGTAGTCGTATTCCTCTAATTTTAACCTCCATCGTACAAGTCGACTGCCTGGGTCTTTAATTAAGAACAGCCATGTAAGAGGTTTATGATCGGTTACGATTTTGAACGCCCGAATAGATAGGGTCGGAAGTATTTCACGGCCCACACGATCGCTAGAAGTTCGCGTTCGATTGTAGAATAGTTGGATTCTGCTTTATTTAAAGTGCGGGAAGCGTATGCTTTGGGGCCGTCTGTTTTGGGGCCGCCCGATTACAGACCGAGCTATTATAACATTTTTTTTGCGGTGAAATTTACCGTCATATTCGAATGATATTTTTCATTCCCTGAAAACAGGGACAAAAGGACATTTTCTAAAAATGAAACCTAGCTAGATTGATTTTTCGCCACCGAATCTACGCACGGGCTAATCGGGCGGCCCCAAAACAGACGACCGTGGTTCGCGTCACGATCATTTACACATTTATTTTTTTCCTTTTTTTTTCGATTCCAGATCATTACTTTCTTTATTTTTAATTTTTTGTCGATTTGTTTTTTTGTTATTTTATTCCCTTTTATTTTAAAGTTCTTTCTTTTGTGAAAAACATCAGTTCATATTTTCTTATTATTAAGTCGGTAAGATCGAAAAATATTATGCATATTTCATTACTCAGTAACTTGTATCTAAATGTAATTTCCAAAATACACGATTTACAAAAAAAAAACAAACTGAGTAAAGCTCGGTCCTGCGGGTACTATATATATATATATATATATATATATATACAAGAATTGCTCGTTTAAAGGATAAGATTGGTACACTAAACTAATTACACACATTATTCTCCTAACAAATATTGTTGTTGTTGTTATTCTTTCATGTGCAACTATGTCTTTTTTTAAAATACGCGAATTTCTGGATCCTTGTACGCAATCGCTATGTTCAATTGAAAATACCAGTTTTCTGGTGGTATTTTTTCACTCATTGGTTCAAACGTTAACAAAATAAAGTGGTCAAAGTAACAAAAGAATGATTATTATCACAATTTATATAAAAAAATACGGAATTTAGTATAAAATAAAATCATAAGAGAAAATTATCAGTTTTTAATTATTCAGTCAGAAAATAGAGGTCAGATGTCTTAATTATTAAAAGAGACAATACCAAAGCGAAACTGCGTTTGTTATCGATTGTAGAAAAGTTTGGCGATATGAGACACCTTTTAGCAATAAATTCATTTGTTGGCAAAATGAAGTTATTAACTTGAAAAATTTTAAAAGTTGACAAACAGAAAGTTGGCAGCATGGTAACTACTAGTATGAATACAAGAAAAATTACACAAAAGGGGATTGATAGTACTAACACAGCGAAAGGTAGGCAAACTGAGAAAGTTGGCAAAGCGTCCGCAGATCCTCCATCATGGCCCTATATTTCCTGCGGGCCGCACGAAAAGCTTTGTCTGCCATAACCTCACGCTGCCCGCCTAGCCTTTTGTACTTCTGCCATGCTGATCTCAGTCTGAACGTTTCCATGCGTGCCGCTTCCAATTTCTCGTTCCACCATTCACAGCCGCCATCCCTTCTTGAATTCCTGGTGCCCAGACTGTCGTTCTAATGATAATATTCGTAAAGTCTTTCGCAAATTGGGATGGCGGCTTATTCATATTCAGATATCCCATCCGTGAACTGATCCCCGCACGGAAACCTGCCCAGCATGCCCCACGCTCCCGAAACCCAGGCAGGTCCGCAGTGGTACTAGCGGTTCCCCTCCCTTGAGGATGCCGCTCAGCTATGCAGTACGTCAGAAGTCAATGGTCGTTACTGGGAGATGTCACTGTGGACTTTCCAGTCCGAAACAACGGCTCCTCTGGTCGTCAGAGTCAGGTCTATATTGGAATCGCCGTTGGGGCCACTGAACGTATATGGCTGCCCCTCGCGATTCCCAATGATGAGACCCCTGCCATTTATGAAGTCTTCAGTCTGGGTTCTTATGTTCACAGCGTCTTGGCCCCTCCCAGTGTAATGACGCTGGTGACTGAACCATATAGGCGAGTGTGCGTTCGCATCCACACCAATAACGGCACTCTTTCCTTGTAGATGGTCCAGCACCCTGTCGACCTCCAGAATGTGTGGCTCAATGGGCTCAGCGTACTGAAAGTACGCCGAGACAAGTAAAATCTCCGCACCCTCCGCTACATGCAGCGACGCTGCCACACAGTGTTTAGTGCAGAGGCGTGCAATATGCAGGGCACCCACTCTAGAGTTGGCGATGTAGATACCCGCCTTAGGGTTGTCGCCAAACTCCAGCATACACGGTGCCCCTGGGTTAGTCCGACGTCGAGGCGTAGCTCACGGACAATGGTAGGAAGCTCCCGAGTGGCGAGCTCCGACCCGCCCAGGTTTAGTTGCCCAACACGTAGTGTTTTATATACCGCCATAATTAGTCATGTTGACGGCCCTCCGTTCCGCGTACACTCGCGCAGGGCACGTGAGGCAGTCACATGCTCGTCAGCTGGTTTCCCAAAGTGGTGGCAGGTAGCGCACCCGGAAGAGCTGGCCTTACACACCCCCTTTCGGTGGCCAATATAAGGCTCAGCGACGCGGAATTAAACTTGGCCGAAGAAAAGGTGAAGTCGGCCAAGACCGAGAACCTGGCGTTACGAGGGCACTACACCACGTCCAAAGCTTTGGAGCCAATAACCTACGCCTCTGCCCTAAAAATTGCGGGCAGGGCTGGCCCTACCCCCATCACTCAAGGTGGACCGGTGGTGGCTTTCTACCCGGTGGACGAGCAGGCCGACAAACTAAAGACGGCGGAGGACACAAAGGCCGAACTAAAAAATAAGGTCAGGCCGGAGGTCATAGAGATACAAGTGGAAAGGATGAGGAAAGTTGGCAATGCCGGAGTTGTGGTCCAGACCACGAGCATTGAGGCCGCGGAAAAGTTAATGTGTGCGGCACCACCCACGTTACGGACCGCGGTTCCCAAAGCAAGGCCCCCCCAGGTTGCACTGAGGAACCTGGACGGAGACCCGGAGCCTAATGAAATCATTGCGGCAATATATGAGCAGAATTTTAAAGGAACGTCGTGGTCACCAGAGAAACTGGGTAAAGACTGCAAAATATACAAAAGGCGCGGGTACAGGGGAACCACTACCGCAATAATGGAATGAGCCGGGGGCTCTGCGGCAGGCGCTGCTACAAAAAGGGCGCATATATGTTGGGGGCAGGCAATCGAAGCGTGTGACCACATTACGGCGACGTGCTGCAACAAATGCCAACAATTTGGCCACCCGGAGAAGTACTGCCGGTCAAAGGACGTGGTGTGCGGGAAGTGTGGAGCGACCGGGCACCGGAAACCGGAATGCCCATCAAGCCAGTCCCGATGCGCTACCTGCCACCGCTTCGGAAAGCCGTCGGACACGCACAATACCGCGTCACGCGACTGTCCCGCCAGGATGTACGCGGAAATGAGGGCCGTCTCGATGACTAACTATGGCGCCTAATCGCGAGCTGAGAATTGGCCAACTCAACCTGGGAGGTTCTGAAGTGGCTACCCTGGAGCTACCGCACATCGCCCGCGAGCTGAACCTGGACCTCGTGCTGATCCAGGAACAGTACTCTCCGGCGGCTGCGGGGCTCCATGTTATACAGACGGGCGAACAACCCAAGGCTGCCATCTACGTGCACAACAGACTCACTGGCGTAGCGGTAGCCCATGACCTGTCCACCAGCCACTGTGTAGTGGCGTCGGTTCGGAGGTCTAAATCTGTGGACCTTATCTTGGTGTCGTCATACTTCCAATACTCGGAGGACGTCGCTCCCCACATCGCCCAGCTGGATAGAGTTTTGGACCAAAGTGCTGGGCGCCGAGTAGTTATAGGTGTTGACGTGAACGCTCACTCACCAATGTGGCACAGCCACACCAGACATCTTTCCGGGCGGGGGCAGGAAGCTGATAGAAGGAGAAGAATGGTGGAAGACTTCATCAATGCTAGAGGCCTCAAAGTGTGGAATGTTGATGGACAGCACCCGACATTCAGTGGACCGAGCGGGGAGTCCAACATAGACGTAACCATGTCCACCAGGAACACAGAGCTGTCAGACTGGTGCGTCCACCCAGGAGCGTCAGACAGCGACCATCGACTTATAACTTGGTCGGTCACCGACCCCTCGCATCGGGACACCACTGTGGAGCATAGCACTTGGTGCAAGCCACCTAGGTTTCGGGAGAGCGGTGTGCGCTGGGGGGGTTTCCGGGCGGGGATTACCTCAAGACTGGGGTATCTGAATGCAAACCGGCGTCCCTTTTAGCGAAAGATTTGACGGACATTGTCGTAAGAACGGCTCATGAATGCTTGGGTGTCAGGAAGCCAAGGAGGGATGCTGGCTACGAACGGTGGAATAGTAAGCTCGAGACGGCACGGAAGCGAACCCTTAAACTTAGGACTGTCTGGCAGAAGTCCAAAAGGATAGGCGGATCGAAAGAAATTATTGCAGGGGACTCGTATCGTGCGGCGAGCCGCGAATACCGCAATCTGATGGGCGTGGAGCAGAGCAACCACTTCAGACAGGTGGCTGAAAGCGGCAACACTGACCTATGAAAATGGGTGTCCCACAAGGATCAATCTTGGGTCCATTATTATTCTTAGTGTATATAAATGATCTCCCCTTTTATGCCAGTGAGTTATGTGATGTTGTACTGTTTGCTGACGACACATCGCTAATTTTTAAGGTTGACCGAAACGTGTCGGATTATGACGACGTGAATAGTGCACTTTCGCGTATCCTCCACTGGTTTACCGTTAATAATATGGTGTTAAATGCTAAAAAAACTAAATGCCTTCTTTTTACCCTTCCCAGCGTAAGAAGGCGAAGTTTTAGCCTAACATTAAATAGCGTAACCCTTAATCCTGTTGAGTCCGCTGTATTCTTGGGAATTACAGTGGATTCAAAGCTCCAATGGAGTCCCCATCTATCATCTCTTGCGAACAGGTTAAGCTCCGCTGTTTTTGCAATTAGGAAGGTTAGGCAGCTATCAGACATCGACACTGCCAGACTTGTTTATTTCAGTTATTTCCACAGCATCTTGTCTTACGGCATTTTGTTGTGGGGTAGTGCATCTGATATAAATTCTATATTTATTCTTCAAAAAAGAGCTGTCCGAGCAATCTATAACTTCGGAGCCCGAATACACTCAGAGACCTTTTTAAAGAGATTAATATACTCACTGTTGCGTCTCAATATATTTATTGTAATATTTTGTATGTTAAAAATAATATTAATAGTTATCTAAAGAATAGTGACAGACATAAACTAAATACTAGAAATAAGGACAAACTAACTACGCCATTGTTTCGTTTACAAAAAGTAAACAGGTCGTTCATGGGGCAAGGTGTGCGCATGTATAATAAAATCCCACAGTCGATATTAAGTCTGCCACTTGATGAATTTAAACGAAAAATTAAAAGTAAACTTATGGCTAAAGCCTATTATTCTATTGCCGAATATCTTGACGACGCCAATGTGTGGGGTTAATACTGTTGATACTCACGTAGGCTAAAACAAGACTATTGTACATGTACTATTATATTGTAAACTGATTTTTTTAAAAAGAGCAACTGTTGAGTTTCTTGCCGGTTTCTTCTCAACAGAAACTGCTTTCCGAACCGGTGGTAACTTACGAACGTGTTAATTTCTTGTAAAATTTTGACGTTTCATAAGAACGCGCATAAGAACGTGAATAAAGATATTTTTATTTTTTTATTTTTTTTTATGGGGTCAGGCTTACAGGGTTGCCAGCGGCAGAATACATCCCCCTGCCAATATCATTAACGCCACCAAATACATCGAGGGACACGTAGGAACTGTGGAGGAGGTGGCGACGGCGGCACTATGTCCGGATGATAATCCTTCACGGGACAGTGCCTACCACCGGTGCGTTCGTATCGCTGCCTCCTTAATCCCGTGTGGCAGCGACGCTCCTCCCATCTCGCGCGATGCTCTGGGCCTGATAATCAAGGCGCTCCCAAACACGTCCCCGGGAATCGACGGGGTGACCGCGCGAATGGTTAGGCATGTATGGGCAGTCGCTGCGGCAGAGCTACATTTAGTATATGCAAGGTGCATGGAAGAGGGAGTGTTTCCGGAAGTATGGAAGGAGGGCAGACTGATAATCTTGCCCAAAAATAATGGAAAGCCGCTCTCAGACCCTAAGGCGTACCGCCCGATTACGCTCCTGCCAACCTTCGGTAAGGTCTTAGAAAGGGTAATGCTTGCTTGTGCACCTCAGGTCTTCTCACACATTGTGACATTGAGGGGTAGATTCCAGCGGCCTCCCGTGATTAAAATTGAAGGAGCCTCGATTGGAGCGGTGTCGTCTTCGACTGTACTCTGCGTATGCATCGACTCGGCGTTATTATTTAACGAGCACGCTAAGTCAATTGCGAGTAGGGCCGCAAAGTGCTTTGGTAAAGTGTCGCGTGTTTCAGCTTCGACATTGGGACTGAGATTCCCTGCGCTTCGCACCTTGTACACGTGTACTTTTGTCGCCACAGTTACTTATGCAGCGGCATGTTGGTGGGAGCGGGCAAGACTACATGTGGTCCGCTCGTCCCTCCTTACGGCCCAGAGAGGTTCCTTAATCCTCCTTACAAAGGCGTACAGGACGGTGAGCACCCCTGCCTTGGCGGTTCTTGCGGGAATGTTACCGGCAGACCTTGAGGTTATCCGTGCTGGTAGATGTGAGTGCGAATGCTCCGCCCTGCCGAGGTTGGAGTCGAGCAGGCGTAAGCGTGCCATTGGGATGGAGACGGTGAAGGAATGGGAAGAGAGATGGAAGATGGAGCTTCGAGGTAGGGAACTCCGTCAATTCTTTCCGGAGGTGTGTCAGCGACTCAGGGCCGTATGGGTTGCCCCCGACTACGTGGTGTCGCAAATACTAACCGGTCACGGCTGTTTCCGCAAAAAGCTGCACGATATGGGTCTATGCGAGGACGGCATGTCTGAATGTGGAATGGGTGAGGAGGACAGGCATCATGTGCTTTGGACATGTCCGCTGTACGAGGATCTGCGTAATAGTCTGTTGAATGGTGTTACCTGCCCGGGTCTCGGTCCGGCGTACTACGGCGATCTCGTCTCCTCGGAGGAAAACTTCGGCGAACTACGAAAGTTCGCCTACTCTTGGCATCGGCGGCGAACCATCAGGGACCGCTCGGCGTCCTGCAGCGAGTCTTTCATTTCTGTGGCGTCAAGCCCCCAAGGGGGGAGAGTTGCTTCAAGGGACAAGGATGTGACTAAATAATTTGTAGGGAGTCAAGAAGGTGCGCGCGGAGCCTCGCGGCCAGACCGCGCGCACCCTCCCGCGATTCGGCCCATATAACCGCGAGGTTGGTGGGGCCATGGGAGGTGGTGGGTTGTCCATAAACGCCCACTCACCTCTGTGGCATAGTCACCCACGCCATTATACTGGCAGAGGGCAGGAGGTGGAGATGCGGAGGTCAAGAATTGAGGACATGATCGGTGCTCATGGTCTCCTGGTGTGGATTGAGGCAGGCCAACCGTCTACCTTCGCTGGCCCCAACGGTAGCTCAAACATCGATGTTACCATAACCACCAGGAGTGGTAAAGTGCAGGAATGGTGTGTTCACCCGGAGGCATCAAGCAGTGACCATCGCCTCATAACCTTCCTGGTGGGAGATTCGCGACCGGAGCAGGGCAACGAGGTGACTAGCAGTACTCTCATTAGATTTAGGGAGCGGGGGGTATGCTGGGCCGGATTCCGTGCGGGCATCAGCTTAAGGATGGGATCGTTGAATGTGCATAGGCCACCTTCTCAGCTCGCGGAAGACTTTACGAACGCTATTGTTAGAACGACGCATGACTCACTGGGCGTTAGGAAATCGAGGAAAGATAGTGGCTACGAATGGTGGAACGTGAAGCTTGAAATGACGCGCTAGGAAACTTTCCGACTGAGATCTGTATGGCAGAGGACCAAAAGGCTTGGCGGGCAACGTGAAGTTATGGCTGGTAGCGCGTTTCGTGCAGCTCGTCGCAAATACAGGGCAATGATGGAGGAGGCGCAGAGCGGTCACTTCTTACGCGTGGCCGAGAGTGGCAACACCGACCTCTGGGGTCAGGCCTACCGGGTTGCCAACGGCAGAATCCATCCGCCTCCCAATGTTATCAACGGCATTAGATATGCTGAGGGCCACGCGGAGAGTGTGGAAGTTGCGGTGAGGGAGCTGCTGGCGGCGCTCTGTCCTGACGACGATATGTCCAGGGACGGCGCGTACCATAGGCGGGTCCGTCTCGCCGCTGCTATTATCCCGGGTGGCCGAGATGCGCCCCCCCTTCTCGCGACGCGATGGGAGGTATTATCAGGAAACTCCCCAACACATCTCCGGGAATCGATGGGGTGACAGCCCGTATGTTGAAGGAAGTGTGGGCCGCTGCTGCAGCGGAGTTCTATATAGTGTACGCAAGGTGTGTGGTCGAAGGAGTATTTCCGGAGGTCTGGAAGGAGGGCAGGTTAGTGATACTGCCCAAGAATAATGGTAAGCCACTTTCCGATCCGAAGGCCTATCGCCCGATCACGCTCCTCTCGGTCCTTGGCAAGTTGCTTGAGCGCGTGATGCTTGGCTCTGTCCCCGGGATGTTTTCTATCACCTCGGGGTGCCAGCACGGGTTTCGCGCTGGTCGTTCGACGGTTACGGCGTTGCGGTCGGTTCTGGACGTGGCCAAGAATTCGGAGCGTAAATATGTGCAGGCGCTATGTCTGGACATTTCCGGCGCGTTCGATAACGCATGGTGGCCGATGATCCTTTTAAAGGTTAAGAAAGGCGGCTGTCCTTCAAACATCTATAGGATGCTATCAAGCTACTTTGTAGGGAGACGGGTCGGCCTCTTCCTAGGTGGATTAACCAGTTGGAAGATGTCTACTATGGGGTGCCCTCAGGGTTCGGTTCTGGGACCTACTCTATGGAATATACTAATGGATGATCTATTCGAGCTTCCCATGGAGGAGGGAGTTACGCTTGTTGCATACGCCGATGACGTCACGGTGCTCATTGAGGCCGACTCACGTGCCAGGATTGAGAGTGTCGCATCGGCAACACTAATGAGAATAGCCGACTGGGGAATTAGAAACCGGCTCGAATTCGCACCCCAAAATTCCAAGTCCCTAACCTTGAAGGGCAAGTTTCAGCGGGCTCCAGCAATTAGAATGGCAGGATTGCCAATAGGTTCTGTGATGGCGGCGACTATCTTGCGTGTTTGCATTGATTCGAACCTTTCGTTCACCGAACACGCCAAACAGATCGGTGGCAGGGCAGCGAAATGCTTTGGCAAAATGTCTCGTGTGTCAGCTTCGTCTTGGGGACTAAGATATCCGGCGCTTCGGGTATTGTACACGGGAACGTTTGTGTCGACGGTGACGTATGCAGCGGCGTGCTGGTGGGAGAGAGCGAGAATGTATGTAGTTCGCTCCGTCCTGCTTCGGGCACAACGGGGGCCGCTGGTGCTACTGACGAAGGCCTACCGTTCGGTTAGTACGCAGGCGTTAGCGGTTTTGGCGGGTGTGCTTCCGGCCGATCTCAAAGTGATCCGAGCCAGGCGGAGCGAAGCTGAGTGTCGCGATATGCCGAGGCCAGAGTCGAGCAGGCATAAGAGAGCTATTAGGTCGGAGGTGGTAAAGATGTGGGAGGAGCGCTGGCAGTCGGAAACACGAGGAGAGGATCTCCGTCGGTTCTTTCCGGAGGTTGTAGGTCGACTCAGGGCAACCTGGATCGTCCCCGACTACCCGACATCCCAAATTTTAACAGGACATGGCTCCTTTAACAAACGGCTGCACGAGATGCGTTTGGTTGAGTCAGGGATGTGCGA
>CAKOGK010000024.1:0-25492 GCA_933534255.1 Iphiclides podalirius | reverse complement strand
TGATGAGGATTGAGCCTGAAATTGTCGATGAACGTGGAGAACAGCTCCAGATTGCATGGCGCAGTAGCTAAGCTATTGGCCCCGGCGCCGGGTGTCGTGGGCTCGATTCCCACAGTCGACAAATATTCGTCTGGTTGTCTGTCCACGTGAAATGTATATTTGTAAAATATCCTTACAGCATAGAACAATGTTATACTAGAGTAAGGGCAATATTAATATATATTATATATAATAAATAATTTAATTATATAATTAATATTATATATATATAATACCCTACCAATTTTATAAATGCGAATGTAACTCTGTCTGTCTGTCTAGCTTTCTCGCCAAAACTACTGAACCGATTTAAATGAAGTTTGGTACACAGATAGTCTAGAGCCTGAGAAAGGACATAGGCTACTTTTTAATTGGAAAAACTTTAAAATATATGTATATTTTAAAGAAAGATATTTATTTAAGGGCTTCAACGTGAGAAGCCGCGGACGCAATGCTAGTAAATAATATATTTCGGAAGAGATCCTTACTATGAAATTCTTAAAATTTGTAGAAAAAGTACGAAAAGATTGTTGCCGCTGTGGGAATCGAACCCACGTGTTTGGCATTCGCGGCCTGACGCTTTAGACACTAAACTAAACGGCTGCTTGCCACATCGACGAAAATCTTAACGTCAGGCTTTTATCTAATTTGTTTTATTTTTAGAATTTGAAACAACGCTTGGCGCATCCATTGTTATATCCTTTTCAGCATACAAAACATTAAATTAACTTTGATCCCTTGGGAGAGAGGCAAAGCTCTTGTTTGGGAGGCCACTTGTGTAGACACTTTGGCTGCCTCTCATCTAAGGGGTACTTCGGTCAGGGCCGGGGCGGCATCGGAGGCAGCTGAAGTAAGTAAATGGCGCAAATATGAGTCTTTATGTTTAGATTATGTATTTGTGCCATTTGCTGTTGAAAAATTAGGTCCGTGGGGTACCCGCACATCAAAATTTTTTAATAGTTTATGTCCTAGGCTAGGTTTCTTTCTCGCTCAAAGGTTAAGCATAACTATTCTGCAAGGCTAGCTAGCGTTATTGGCACCATGCCGCGTGGATTAGGTTTATTAGATAATATGTACTTTAAGATAGATTTAACCTTGTAAATATTAGATAAACATTAAAAATTCTACAAAATTTTTATGTTTAATCTTAAGTGCAGAGTTTGGCACTATAAAAACTTTAAATTTTTGAAATTTTTGAACGTTTTTTAAGGCTTTGCCGCGGACATCACCCGTCTCGATCGTACACAACAATCACTCACCTGCCGGCGCTTGTCCGTACACGTAGTTGACAGGAGGCTCGCACGGGTTGCAGGGTCCTATCTGGACGACGCCGCCCTCTTCCGGGCAGGGGTCGCACGGCTCCGGGCAGGGGTCGCACGGCGGCACGGGGACGCAGGGGTCACACGGGGGGTAGTCGGGCTCGCAAGGGTACTGCGGTTCCGGCTCGGGCAGCGGCTGGCTCATGGCCTCGCCCAGGAGGAGAACTATCGGATGCCGAGGGTGGTAAGCGAGCTGGCGGTTCACCTGATGTTAAGTGGTAACCGCCCATGGACATTTGCAACACCCGTGGGGTTGCAGATGCGTTGCCAGTTTATAATAAAATGGGCCCCGGCTACCTCGCTTAGTAGACGAAACGCGGAAGTATAACATTTTCACTTCACGCCGGTCTTCTGTGTGGTCGTGGTAGTTCTCCGGACGGACCTGCCCATTCATGCAACAGAGAAGACTGTTGCGTGGCCCTACCATATTTTCTTTTTTTTTATTCAAAAACATTGCCCTTACTTTAGGACAACGTAATCCTGTTTTGTAAGGACGTTTTACAAACACAAATTTCACGCCGACAAACACCCAGATGCGAAACAACCATCTGTGGGTCGCACAAATAGTCGTCGCGTGTGGGAATCGAACCCCCGACCCCGACGCCGAAGCCGATACCTTGGCAACTGTTAGATTTCGTCTGGTAGTTTGGTAATTAACGCCTAAGTTACTATAATGTGAAACGCCTGCTTGTCTGCAAACTTATGGCATAAAAAGGAAAAATTTTGCAAAAGAAGAACAACACTTCGTAAGGATGGATACTGGACAGTCTATACATAGAGTAACGCCCACCCTGGTAGTGCCTTATCATTATTTTATTAGAGATAGCTATCGTGTCCGGCTGACATAAAGTAAAATATCATCCTAGACATATCCCACTGCCGGGCAAAGCCCTCCTCTGCTCAGAGGATATTAGGGCACAGTCTACCACGCGGCCCCACTGCGAATTGGCGGATTTCACAACATTTCTTCGAAATATTTTTTGGTTATTATTTCGAAAATGGGCAGGTTTCATCAAGACGTTTTCCTTCACCGCTGAACACGTGATAAGTCAGCAATTAAAATTAACAGGTTCATTGGTGCCGGCGCCGGGGATCGAACTCGGGTTGCTCGAGTATATTGAATTAAAGGCGAGCGCCCGGACAATGAGCTATCATAGCTAACATAATACATAACACTTAAACCCCAAACCGGTGGGTTCTGGCTAGCCCACCGGTTCTGCGTCAGATGAAGCTTTAATAGTCTCGGGACTGAAAGCAAAAACATCAGTTAATACAAGATACAAGATACTTAATAAATGGGAAATCAATGGATTTAAAAGATCAAGATTTTAAAATCAATTGATAAATAAACGAGTTGTGAGGTAATAAAGATTAAAAAAAAATACAACAGAATTGAGAATCTACCCCTTTTTCAAAGTCGGTTGAAAATTTATAGTTAGGAAGATTCTTCCTCATGTATTTCCTGTATTTTTAACCGACTTTAAAAAGGGGAGGTTATCAATTCGATTGGTATATGTTACTTTATTAAAATTCTCATGTAAACCTTCCTTCCTCATGGAGAAAGTGGCAAGTATTGTAAAGGAATGGTGCGATTCAGGAAATAAGGAAATTAAATATTCACCGGATAACCAAAAGATCTTGCCCCACGCCATCTCGCTGTCGTCTAAAGTGTAAGGGAATACGTTCCTATATTTATATAGAAGTGATCCGTTTGAATACCTAAAACGAACTCACGTAGATCTCAAAAGTATATCTTAACAGCAAAGGGTAAGGTCCAAATTACTTCCGTACCTATCTACCGGATAAACTTTTAACGGTTTACGGTTTCGTTATAAAATATTTTCCACTTATTCTAACTGTTTGATTGGGCTCAATAGCTTTGTGTAAATGTTTCTCTATAAAGTATAAACAGAGATAAAAAGAACTATTTGTCTTCAATATCAGTGCAAGGTTTATATTTGGTCAATTTACGTGTGACGAAAATAAAACGATAATTTAATAAAATATGATTATTTGTCGAGCACTCGCCCAAATTCTTACCATTTATTTATTTTCTTAAGGTACGATATTATTGGATACAAAGCGATCAATTTAATTAAGAAAGTAAAAAAAAAAACAATTCATAACAATTTTAGGTGAATGCATTATTAACATTATTAACATGAACTTATACCCTAATTAAAATAAATTACTGCTAACAAACATAACTAAAGTTTTAATGGCGGTAACAACTTACTATTTAATAACTGTGATGTAAACAATTGATTCAATTAATACTATTTTATGTTAAAAATTTGCAAGCTTAATGGGTCATGTACGCCTTGATGGCCATTGACCAGAAGGAAGACTATAAAAACATACTATACTCTAAAAAAGCAAAATCAAAAAAAATAATTCCTCGACATCATTCTTCTCCGTTAGTTGAATCTCATTACGAAACGTTGGTAGATTAAAAGAAAATGAATATCGATAGATGAAATGTATGTCCCTTTATGTTCATGAATAAATGATTTTGATTTTGATTTGATTTTGAAGGCGAATGATAATATTTTACACTCGGCCATCGAAGTAGAGTCAAAGTAAGTCTATATTAGTTCCGTTTCTGCTCGTTTGAGGGGTCTGTTAACATAGTACTTGTCCAAATATCAATACGGAATCTAACGAACTGCACTCGCACGTGACACAGTCGAGACGCGTCTACTTTAGTATTCACAGAATCACTACATAGTATAAAACGAAGTCCCGCTGTCTGTCTGTCCCTATACATGCTTAGATCTTTGAAACTACGCACCGGATTTTGATGCGGTTTTCTTTACTAGATAGAGTGATTCAAGAGGAAGTGTTATGTGTATAATCCATGTTAATACCTTGGCCACTGCGCCTTGATTCTTCCATTGATCAATGACTTTTTGATGAATTTTTAAGGTTATCTTTCTGCCTTTTTCCCCTTAATATTAGAATATCAACACAATTTCAAAGGTTATAAAGTAACTACTACTCACTGTGGTAGGACCACGCAACCGCGTTCGCTGTTGCACGAATGGGCAGGTCCGTCTGGGTTAGTACCACGACCTCACAGAAGACCAGCGTCTAGTAGAAGTGTTATACTTCTGCGTTTCGTCTGGTAAGTGGGGGAGCCGGGGCCCATTTTATTAGAAGGTGGCAACGCATCTGCAAATCTACGGGTGTTTCATATGTTCATGGGCTGCTGTTATCACTTAACATCAGGTGAACCGCCAGCTCGTTTGCCACTTTATCACTAACTAGCTGGTAACTGAGATGGTAACCGGCAGCTATGCGATTATCACCGGAAGTGACAACCGATACGCCTCTAGCAAGAAATGTAACGAAATCTAATATATAAAATTCTCGTGTCACGGTGTTTGTAATTGAACTCCTCCGAAACGGCTCGACCGATTTTTGTAAAATTTTGTGTTCGTATCGGCCAGGGTGGGGAATCCGTCAAAATCTATTTTTCATCCCCCTAAATGTTAAGGGTGGTCCACCAGAAACATTTTTTTCTACCCTACAAATAATTTATATGGCAAAACAGCTTTTGCCGGGTCAGTTAGTCTAACTATATTAGTTTGCAAACCACTTTCAGAGACACAAAATATTAAGAATATTATGGAAAATATGGGAGATTAGCTTTTCTTTACGTGGATGATGTCTGGCGGTTCACCAGATGTTAAGCGATAACCGCCATCCATGGACATTTGCAACACCCGTAGGGTTGCAGATGCGGTGCCACATTTGAATAAGGTGGGCTTCCTCACTCACCAGACGAATAGCCGAAGTATAACATTTCCACTTCCGCTCTTCTGTGAGGTCGTGGTAATTAACCGGATGGAGCTGCCCATTCGTGCAACATTGAAGACTGTTGCGTGTGCTTACCAAAGTTAACAATGCAACAAGTAAAACCTATGTTTCGCCACAGATATCTTACGAGCAGGTTATCGGTAAAAACCGATATATTAATGATTCTGCGATGCATATATTGTAAGCTATTTTTAAAACGACCCGGCCTACTTTTGGCTTGTATCTCATCTGCTAGTATGTTGTAGGCTTAACTTTGCGTTTGAAGACACTTGTGATATAAAAAAGGCATTGCTAAATATGCAAAAATCGAAGTCGATAAGAAATCGGGAATTTCGCACTGTGAGGATGTCGACTTCTAAGCTTAATGGCTAAACCCTCTGGATGGGTAATTCAGCACAGGTTCTGATCCTGGCAGTGTCGAAAAGCTTGCGACAGTTTTATCGACACATTTTCAAGTTTGATACTGCGCGCATATACTAGAAATAATAGTTAAAAATCAATACTAAAAACCTATTCATTACGATTCAATGGAAAACAGATACTTTATTCGATTCGGTTAGCGCTTGAGTAAGACAACTGTTACCTCTTTTTTACCCCCGCAACAATCCGTAAATCGTAGACACCGAATGCAACGGGAAAGGGAGTCCCTTTCATACTATTCCAGGGTCATTAAATATTCCACCATCGTCTTAATGTGCCATTACTATGATAAACGGCGCGAGACCGGATATCTATATTGTCACTCGTGTACTCAAGAGTACTTAGTCATGTTACGGGAGCGTTTGTTATAAGTGCCCGGAAAATCATGTGCATTGCGACAAATAAATGTAGGTTTCTTTTTATGTGAATATATTTATACAAGAGACATTTTCATTGACTCAATTTTAACGTTGTAACGAATTCGAGTGAAAGAGCTTCCTATTGTCTTTTTTTATGTGAAAAGTTGCCAAGCGAGCAGACGGTTCACCTGATGTTAAGTGAATACCGCCGCCCATGGACATCTACCACACTCGAGGGTTGCAGATGCGTTGACAACCTTTAGAATATTGGGCTCCGGCCACCTCACTCACCAGGCGAAACGCGAAAGTATTATACTTCCACTTTACGCCGGTCTTCTGTGAGGTCGTGGTGCTTACCCGGACGAGCCTGCCCATTCGTGCAACAGCCAAGACTGCTGCGTGGCAAGCCTGCTTCAAGATTTGAAGCATTGCTTCAAATGCTAAATAAGAATGTAGAAAGAAGGCGTTAAGATTTTCGTCGTTGTGGCTATCAGCCGTTTAGCTCAGTGGCTAGAGCGTCAGGCCGCGAATGCCGAAGACGTGGGTTCGATTCCCACAGCGGCGACAATCTTTTCGTACATTTTCTACATGTTTTAATGTTCAATCTTAAGTACAAAGATCAGCACTATAAAACACTTTAAAATTTAATTCAATATTTATAAGTTATTAGTTTTGTTTTACTTTCATGATTTTTTTAAATTACTATTATGCTATTTTATTTTTTAGTTTATTACTAAGGTGTTGTTTTTTCTAATTTTAAAACAGTGTAACCAAATGTTGTGTAACCAAATGGATTAAATGTCTTATATGTCCCAGGTGCTATGCAATACCCTCCGTATTAAGTCAATCGATTATGTCTAATAGGTAACGCGATGTATTATAGGTTGAGTATAAGAATACCAGCTGCATCGTTGAGCATATCCTAAGCTGCGTCTGATGGACCAGTTGAACCAAGAGATCTCGCCGCCTCTCTTAACTAAGCGTGAAAGTAAACTGAGAGTAACCTTGCTCGATGTTGAGATACGGTCGGCGGAGCGTCGAGGGAACCGATGCGTTTGACATGGAACCGAGCTATAAAAGATGGCGAGTTGATAGTGGGTGGCCACAGTCGGCAAGCATGGGCTACACGGCACTACTGATGTTCGGTAAGTTCACGTGTGTGCTTTTCACTATGGTAACTGTGGCAGCCTCGGCTGTTGCACGAATGGGCAGATCCGTCGGGGTGAGTACCAAGAGTTCACGGACCGGCGTGAAGCCGAAGTGTTATAATTTTGCGTTTCGTCTGGTGTGTGTTAAGTGGTGGTGTGTTAAGTGTGGTAGTTTAAGTGGTCCCTTGGACTAAACTTGGTAAATAATTGGTAATTTGGTAAAAACTTGGTAAAAAAAACCAAACAGTTTGTAGACTCATCACGCTTCTGTTTAGATACTAATATACAATAGGCGTGACTTCTATTGACTCTACCAAGTAAGCCATAAGTTAACAGAGATGGTGAAACGTGGTGGTTTCAGCGTAATCAGTTTAAAAGGTAACAGCGATGCACTAGAATTGGCCCTATAGCTAAGAACACAAAATTGTACTATATTTGTGCTGATAAAATAAAATGTAAAAGTAAAGTATCAGCCTATAAATGTCCCACTGCTGGGCAAAGGCCTCCTCTGTACATAGGGTACCAGGGCATAGTCCACCACGCGGCCCCACTGCGGATTCGCGGACTTCACATATCTTCGAAATATTTTTTTGTTATTATTTCGAAAATATGCAGGTTTCCTCACGCTGTTTTCCTTCACCGCGGAGCACGCGATAGAAGCACTTAAAGTTAAAAACTTCATTGGTGCCGGCTCCGGGGATCGAACTCGGGTTGCTCGAGAATATTGAATTATAGGCGGGCGCCCGGACTCTGAGCTATCACGGCTCACAAATAAAATGTAGTGATTAACAGTTGGTGTTTCAGCTATCCTCGGGTGCGCTACGGCGGCCCCGTGGCGTTGCTACAGAACCAACAACGGAGACACCGTATGCGTGGGGAGCCAAGGGGACCCCTGCATATCTCCACCGACGATATGCATACCACGATCCCTGCCGCCTTGCGTCGGACAAGCGTGCGTGTACACGCCCGAGTGTGTCCCCTGCCTGCCACCCTGCCCGCCCCCCTGCCCGCCGCCCTGTCCGGAGCCCTGCCCTGACCCCTGCCCGCCGCCCCCGTGCTACTACCCGTGCTTAACACCTTGCCCGGAGCCGTGCTACTGAAGCGCGGTCTTATAAACGCGGCAGGTGTACTCTGATCAAGTGATATTCGGCACCAAAATTTATTATTTTCGGACGAATTGGTATAATGTACTGAGATAAGTGTGGTCTAAATTGTTAATAAATCTATATTTCGGCAATGCCTTTTATAGTTTCCTCTTTGGACCAGTTTTACATTAGTCTATTACTCTAGTCTAGTCTATTATAGGTATTACGCTATTACTTCATAGTTACGTTACATGTATAATAGCAGTCAATAACGATTGAATAATATCTTCACATATGAAGTAAATTTACACGAAAATATAGATACTGCATCCTGTTTTGTACGAAAGATTTTTTGGTTTGTCTTTCCTTTACACGTTATCATAGAGAACGATATAATTTTATCGCTTCTCGGCCTTTTGGCTAAGATCTAAGTGTAGTATCTGTTCTTTTCATCTAACTTTTATCGGAGGACCTAAGACATTTATAGAAATGTTTCCTTCACCAGTTTTCTGATAAGTACTCTAAATGAAAATTATAGCTTTTTTTATATGGAACTGCCTAGCGCTTGACTACCATCCCACCTGATGGTAAGTGGCGATGCAGCCGTGGATGGTAGGCGAGTTAGCTCAGTAAAAGCCTATTCACTCTTGCCTTGAAGACGCCTACGTTATATACGGATGGGAAGACCGACGCCGGCAGGTTGTTCCATTCCTTAGCCTTACGGATGATAAATGACGATGCGAATGTCTTCGTTCTTGTGCTTGGAACGTACCAGCAAAAGGGTGAAGCCCCGCCGAACGTAGTACTATTTATTCGGTAGGGGAAATCGAAATAATTTTTCTAAAGTTGATTAATTTTTGACAGTTAAAGTTATGAAAAAAATGGTAGACGATTTGTTGTAATTGTGTACAAAAACAACAAAAACAACTTTGCAAAAACAAAACGCATAGAAGACGTTATATTGTTTGCTCGCTTTACATTCCTCGTCCGTGGCGGACATTTGCATATCGCGCGACGTAAATCAGTCGCAACAGGAGGTGGCGTGCCAATTGTCGTAGACGCGCCCGTTTACAGTGCTCCTTCGGCGTAGAATTTCGTAGCACATCGCTACGATATTGTATGTTTCGTGTAGTTGTTGTTTTCCAGCCCTGTGATTAACATATACTGTTAGTTTACCTTGCACGGCCCTTTGCATATAAAAAATAAAAATATTTATACACCTTGATTTACCAAACTAAGCAATTGAATTGAGAATTAGGAAACTGATAAACATAACTAAATGTCTTTTCTTTTGTAAATAAAAAATATATTACAGAAATACATTAGAAAAACACTAATTATAGAAGACGCTGCCGGAGGACTCAATAAAAAAAAAAACAAATTGCTCTAACTTATTTATTATTTTTACTTATTTATTGCTTTTACCTTATTATTATGAACTTACCATTTAAACTATAACTGAACTATAGCTAGCTTAACCTGCGTCTGATCCTGATGCTAGATACAGAATGGTTGTCCTACTAAAAAGAAAATGGTAACGATAGTTCTCCAATACGCTAAGCAGCTGTGTCGTCTGACAACACTTCCATGACCGTTGTGTTATCCGTTTACGTGGTTTCAGAAAAACTTGACTCGTGCGATTGTAGAAGTGTTGAAGAAGACGCTGCTTACTTGCAGTTTTTATGGGAACGGATGTGTAACACACTATGTTCTTCACACATTATTTTTCCAGTAGTGGGGCTCGAACCGAAACCCTCTGGAGCAGTGGACAGAGTCACTACGCCAATTGGGTCGTCAATCAGGGTAGTTTACACATTCATATATCATTTATAATGTACAGAACCTGGAGGATTTTTATTTGGTAAATCGTGTATTTGGAAATTGAAAAAAAAAAAGAAGAAAGCAATGATCTGGTATAGAAAAACAATAAGTGTGTAAATGATCGTGAAACTATCCGCGGCCTTCTGTTTTGGGGCCGCCCCATTACCAACTGAGCTATTATAACATTTTTTTTTCGGCGAAATTTACTGTCATATTCGAATTATATTTTCATTCCCTGAAAACAGGGATAAAAGGACATTTTATAAAAATTAAACCTAGCTTGACCGATTTTTCGCACCTGAATCTACGCCCATAATAAATTTCATGAATATATATATAATATATATACACGAATTCTCGTTTAAAGGTATTAGATATTTATAACACACCCGCACGAAAATTACTGGAAATTTTTGGTCATTTTTTCATAATTTTTCATTTGTTTAACAAAAAAGAAGGGAGAGGATGTTAAATCTAACGTCAAATTTTAACACAACTAAAACAAAGCTTCGGTACTTAATGACTATTTAATTGTAAAACTTACTCTTCACACTTAATTTTTAGGGGTCCGTACCCCAAGGGTGAAACGGCCTATTAATAAGACTCCGCCGTCTATCCGTTTGTTTTTATGTCTGTCCTCATGGCTGTATCTCATGAACCGTAACAGTTAGACAGTTGAAATTTTCACAGATGATGTATTTCTATTGCCGCTGTAACAACAAATACAAAAAAGAATTAATGGGTCTCACATAGCACAATTCAGCACTAGTAAGTAAAATATATTTAATCAGAATTCAATTTTTTTTTATAAGAGCCGTGATAGCTCAGTGGCGCTCGCCTTTAATTCAATATACTCGAGCAACCTGAGTTCGATCCCCGGTGCCGGCACCAATGAAGTTTTTAACTTTAAGTGCTGACTTATCACGTGCTCCGCGGTGAAGGAAAACATCGTGAGGAAACCTGTATATTTTCGAAAAAGTAATAAAAAAAAATATATTTCGAAGATATGTGAAGTCCGCCAAATCGTAGTGGGGCCGCGTGTTGGACTATGCCCTGATACCCTCTGTATAGAGGAGGCCTTTACCCAGCAGTGGGACATGTATAGGCTGTTACTTTACTTTACTTTTCAATAATTTTATTACTTTAATCATATAAAACTTTCGCTACTACTCTCGTTATTAAACAGCTTGATATCTAAGTTTAAATCTCACCTCTGGATAATATTAAATTAATAAAGTTGGTCCATTAATTAGAATTAATGAATACTAATTGTTTAAAGTACCAAAGTAATAACGCGTCCATATTATAAATGCGTGTTTAGCGTTTTAGTGTATTTGTACTTAGGATACTTCGTATCTTGTATAAATATAGAAAAAATATTCAAGGTAAGAGAAAACGCAACATCTTCGGTTGTTGCAGGAATGGGCAGGTCTGTCCGAGTAAATACCACGACCTCACAGAAGGCCGGCGTGAAGTGTATACTTCTGCGTTTCTTCTGGTGAGTGAGGTAGCCGGGGCCCACTTTATTATAAAACGGCAACGCATCTGCAGTCCTGCGGGTGTTCCAAATGTCCATGGATGGCGGTTATCACTTAACATTAGGTGAACCATCAGCTCTCTTGAAACCATCTCATAAAGAAAAGCTAATCTCGCATGTTGTCCATAATATTCTTAACATGTTGCGCATCTGAAAGTGGTTTGCAAACGAATATACTTAGATGTCGTGACACTTCCTGCTAGAGGCGTATCCGGTTGTGACTTCCGGTGACAATCGCGTAGCTGCCGGCAACTTCTTAGTTACGAGTTACGAGTTAGTTACTAAGCTATAAAAATTGTGTTAATATTCTAGTGTTAAGGAAAAAAAGGCCTTAAAAATTCATCAAAATTAATTTTTATATATATTTTTTATAACAATGCCCTTACTTTAGGATAACATTGCCCTGGTGTTGTAAGGACGATTTACAAACATAAATTTCGCGTGGACAAACACCCAGATGCGTAACAGCTATCTGTGGGTCACACAAATAGTTGTCCCGTGTGGGAATCGAACCCACGACCCGCGACGCCGAAGTCAGTACTTGGCAAAAAAAAATTTTCTACCCTACAAATTCCCCAGGAATATGTGGTAAAACGTTTGCCGGGTCAACTTGTTAATCATATGAAAATTTAGCTCTCTCCGTGACAGTAACATAGTATTTATGTAGTGCGGTAGGGCCAAGCAACAAACAAACTTTGCTGTTGCACGAATGGGCAAGTCAGTTCGGGGAAGAACCACGACCTCAGAGAACACCGGCGTGAAGTGGTATTGCTATACTTGTTTGTCTGGTGAGTGAGCCCACTTTATTAAAAGATGGCAACGCATCTGCAACCTTTACACTTGGTTGAAGTAAAACTTTTTTTTATGTGAAAAGTTGCCAAATGAGCAGACGCTTCACCTGATGTTAAGTGAATACCGCCACCCATGGACATCTGCTACACCCGAGGGTTTGTAGATGCGTTGACAACCTTTTTGGAAATTGGGCTCCAGCTACCTCACTCACCGGAAATTATTTGTCATACTTCCACTTTACGCCGGTCTTCTGTGAGGTCATGGTACTTCCCATGACGAGCCTGCCCATTTGTGCAACAGCCGAGGCTGCTGCACGGCTCTACCACCGTTAATAAATCACCGTTCGCGTAACCGTTCGCCTCGCCCGATCACACTTTTCGCAACGCTCTCGTGACACATTGACCTCTTACTCCCCAAGCAAAGCGTGGATAAAGAAGTTGTACTTCAAAAAATGATTATAAATCTATGCATTATTCTCAATTGTGGTACAATTATACCACCTTCGTCCGCCATTACGACGTGGAAACAAACTAATCCTCCGTTTGCGTATCACTCTCACAGCATGAAGTTTTCGCCTCTACTTGGTGTTGCCAGCTCGGTTCGCGCGTCGAAGTCGTCGACCTATTTCATTCCGATATTCAGAGCAGCGCCTGGAGCGGTTGTATGCCTATGCAAATGCTTGTTGCAATTTCGAACGAAATTTCTTTCACGCAAAGATTGCCTTGGGCGGCATGTAACGGAAGCCCTCGCGTGTATTTGAAAGGGTAAGAGCTATACCTAATGCATTTGAAGGTTTGCTGATAATTTTCAGGGTTCCGTACCCAAAGGGTGAAACGGGACTGCCTGTCTGTCCGTCAGTCACCGAGCCGTATCTCATGAACCGTGTTAGAGTTAGTTGGACAGTTGAAATTTTCATTGATGATGTATTTCTGTTGCCGCTATAACACAAAATAAAAAAAGAATAAAATAAAAATTGCATATATTTAAGTAATATAAAATATTTATACAATAGACATGATTTTTTGCAATTTTTATATATGGAAAACACTTCGTGCGCTAGTACCACTCACACTTTGATTTGATGTTTAATCCTCGCTATTGCAGGAATGGGCAGGTCCGTCCGGGGAAGTACCACGACCTCACAGAAGACCGGCGTGAAGTGGAAGTATATACTATCGCGTTTCGTCTGGTGAGTGAGGTAGCCGAGGCCGACTTAATTAAAAGGTAGCAACTTATCTGCAACCCTATGGGTGTTGCAAATGTCAATGGGCGGCGGTCATAACTTGACATCAGGTGAACCGCCAGCTCGTCTGCTACCTTTTCACATAAAGAAAATAACACAAATTACGTATCAACATTCATATCACAGTTACACTAAAATATTCGAAGAAGTCGTTATACATCGTACGTTATGATCCGGACTCCGATAAATCGTCTACGAAAATTGTTATCGTGAAAATTCATTCTAGAAAGCTAATGACGTAGTTAGCTGTCTCATTATTAATGTTCGTAGCGTCTTGCTACGCCGTAGTAAGGGGAACTTGGCCCGGGGATATTTCATTTCTTGCAGTCAAATACATTAGCTCATGTTCCACGTACGAACATTTAGTTTTCGGAATCTGTTAACGACAGATGTTGGGTAGAAACATAAAATATTTGTTTAATAAAACGCTGGAGAATGAATTAGGCCAATTTATTAAAAATTTTAGATAAAGTACGAAAAGATTGTCGCCGCTGTTGAAATCGAACCCACGTCTTCGGCATTCGCGGCCTGATGCTTTAGCCACTAAGCTAAACAGCTGATTGCCACAGTGACAAAAATCTTAACGTCCTTTATCAACATTTTTTTAGCATTTGAATGCATGGCGCATCCATTGTTATATCATTTCCAGACAAACAATTTAGAATATCATGTAACAACGATAATTCGAACGAGAGATGTCGCCATTGCTTTTTGGAAATTATTTTTTTATAGTCCTAATCTCTGACAATCTTTTCGTACTTTTTCTACAACTTTTAATGTTTAATCTTAAGTGCAGAGATTGGCACTATAAAAAATATTTCTAAAAGGCAATGGCGACATCTCTCATTCGAATTATCGTTGCAAAACTATATTCGAAATTGGTTTTCTACAAATTTTAATGTTTAATCTTAACTGCAGAGATAAGCACAAAAAAAATATTTTCTAGGCCAATTTACTTCATATGAATTTTTGTACAATATTTTTCTCACTAGAGTCACGACCTGTGCAAGTGTGGGGGGCTGTGTTCAGCAGTGGACACAAAAATACTGAAATGATGATGTTGTTGACGATGATTATTTCGTTTTTTCATATGTATTTGCTTAATCTTATAATATATGCTACCATTTTTGTGTTAAAAAAATCATTTTATAAACGAATTTTGGTGCAAGAATTAGGACACTCTTTGTGTTAATAGAAAGCGCATTTCTAACATGAATGCTCTCCAATAAATGTCATAAATTTTTCAATTATTAACCCTTTTATTTAAAGGGGTGTTATGAAAAATGAAATTTCTCTAATAATTACTTTAAAGTTTTCATTCTGGCCAACTCATTTAAACGCCAGATTTCCACTTTTATTTATAATGTTTACTTGTTATATACCTGTTGTTTGGAACTTAAATTTTGAACGCTGTCCTTAATCCCATTTGGGACTGAAACAGCAACGATCTTAGGTCCAGCGTGGACGCAAAAACTTTAATACCGGAGGGTAATTAATATGTAAACTCGGCAGTCGGGAACTGCATGTACGTACGTCCACGAAACTTAATTAAGTGTTAGTTCGGGGTTCTCATCCGGAGGCGCTCCTAAGGATAACTTAGTTACAGTAACGCCTGGTTTCTGAAACGCTGGTCGTCGTAAAAAACAACAAATCTGCCGTCAAATGGGTTTTCGAATGTCATTTGAGTTGCCAAAAGGATGGTTAAACACTGAATTGTTCAGAATGATCTTCTTAATTATCAGAATGATCAATTCGAAGAGTTTAACCATCATTTTGGCATCTCAAATGACATTTGAAAAGCCATTTGACAGCTGATTAGTTGATTTCTACGATGATCAGGTTTAAGTGATTAACCTTGGTTAGAAGGACGACTAATCGTTTGAGAGGAAGCTGTACTATTAATTTAAATTTGTTTATACCATTTATTATATCTATACGAAAGCAAAATTTGCCGGATAAAGTCCATTCAGCGTCAAATATTTGGCGACGATGACTTTGAAGTTATCTTTGACTTTTGCGTTGGAATTTCTATAAAGCACTGCATGCAAGCGGCATTTTACAGCCGTATTCCTTAGTATGCAAGCTACGTTAAGTAAACTAAGTTACGGCTGCCGCAAGACGCCGCAAACACGTCGTGCGACCTAAACTGATCATTTGCTACGTTAAATTGTTTATCGTAAGCTTAAGTTTATTTACACTAAGCTAATACAGTTTACCAACTTACGAGGGTAACAGTAGTCAAGTGTTGTGGGAGCCGGAAGGCCTTTTAAAAATACGACTTTATTTTAATTAGACCTATATTGGTACTAACAAAAGTTCGTATGCTCGCTACCAGAGTTGACTTAAGACTAAATTACAATGCTATTCTTTCTATGCTAGTGAATCATTATCCTATCTCGTAACTAGACCCTCAGGAATGTTATCAATATCCGTTACGCTAAGTCAAACGACGATTGTTACAATGTAATTACAATGTTTTAGAATATCTCGCTGACGCGGGCATTCGTGGGGGTCTCAGCATATATAACTCAGTCTATCCAGCCAAATATTATAGGTTTACTGTTTAGAATGATGACACGGTATTTACAACGATAATTTGAACGAGAGATGTTGCCATTGCTATTTGAAATTAAAACTTTTAAAGTGATAATGGGAAAAAACAATTTACTATAAATATTAATTTTTATAATCATTTTATTTTTCTATTTTTATTCAACCGACACAATGAATTTATGCTCGAAACACTCCTTAGTATATTAGAATCCCACTAGATGGCGCCACACGTCTCAGTCGGTTCTCCATAATTGTTTATTACTCTATACGAAAATTGAAGTGTTAGTCTGTGACTTTAAAGAAAAAGTTATTTACGTTCATTTGGTTCTAACTGTCTTATTGATTGATTTTATTTTAAGCTTTATAAATGTGTTAATACACCTAAGATTGTTTTCGTCGTTAGCGAGAAAACTAATTTTAAAACGATGTCCCAAACCTATTTTATACTCAGCCCTTAATGAAATTAGTTGGTATTAAAAATACATTTGGTATCATCCCGATTAAATTTTGAGTTTTATTAAGCGTGGTGATAATTTATCTAAGCATCTCGTTTTTAAATTGATCATACTCCAGAACAATTTGTAATTTTGAAATTCTAATTTTTATTCAAAATTTTCTAATTTTTATTGACATAGAACAAATATAGGCCATTAATCAAAGAAGAAGAAGAAGAAGAAGAACAAATATATATTTTGAGCACACGACCTCTTCTACCCCCTTAAATTTCATTAATTTCTTTTCCTCTTTTAGACCTCTTGTCTCTATCTTAACCCAACGCAAATAAATTCGTATCATTCTTGGATCTTTACACGTAATCGGCCCATCTTTCTTTGATAAGCCTCTTGCGCTAACGATTCTGCTCCACATTTGCTGGAAAGCCTCTTAGCTCGCCTCGCTTTTTTTTTAATGCGAAAAGTTGTCAAACGAGCAGACGGTTCACCCGATGTTAGGTGAATACCGCCGCCCATGGACATCTGTCACACCCGAAGGTTACAGATGCGTTGACAACCTTTTGAAAATTAGGCTCCGGCTACATCACTCACCAGACGAAACGGGAAAGTATTTGTCATACTTCCACTTTACGCTGGTCTTCTGAGGTCGTCGTACTTACCCGGACGGGCCTGCCCATTCGTGCAACAGCCGAGGCTGCTGCGTGGCCCTACCACCGTAAAATGTGTATTACAGTAGATGTATAATAAAATCCCACAGTCGATATTAAGTCTGCCGCTTGACCAATTGAAACTAGTACTGTCTAGAGAAGAACCGACGAGAAACTGTGGTGTATTCTTCTATTTTATTTTTTTTAATACTCTTACAATCGAGAATTATAATTAATTTGAGAACGCAGGCGAGTGTCACCGCCAACCACACCCTAGTGCTTGAGGTGATTTGCCAACCGTTAACAGGGAAGGCCTCCTATTAAATTATAGAATTGTCCTGTGAAAGAGCACAGGACAAATCGCTAAGGTAGCAATTTCTTCCAGGCTACCTTATCTTGAATGGTAGATGTGGCTAATGGGATCACTTTCAAGCCAAAAATACACTTAAGGATTGATAAGAAAACTATTTATTTCAACTTTAACATTTTGAACTTATCTTTGATGAAACGTAATCATTATGAAATTTATATAAAATACAAGTTATGTCAGATAGCTAGACATGTTACTTTTCCGAACGATTTTTACGGAATCATCAAATATGACAATTCAGTCTGAACAAATAAAACTAACATTTCAAATTTAAAGTAATTGAAACATAATACATAAATCAAACAGGTCACAGTTGACATCAAAAGAGTATGTATAATCTGAGATTACCAATCAACACACCCCCTTAATCTCAGATATAACACCAGACAAGTACAGAAAACACAAAAAATTTAGAAATTATCAACAAACAAACAACCAACCATAAAACAATAATAACACACTCTCTCAACAAAAACCAAAACTCTTAATAATAACTAGAATCATAAATAGAAAATACAAGAAAACACAATACACTTTAAAGGAAGAGATATCAAAAATTCGGTAAAAAGTTTCTCTGAAAAATTCCGTTTTGAATTCCGATCCTTTCCCCTTTACAACAATCTGACATACACGCTTACACTGCGCGAATCTCTATTATTAACACCCCCTTACATTAGCACTACCTACATAGAGGTTTAGAATTAAAATACCTAAAAATCTTAATAATGTCTATCAAGACAATAACACCAATGTTCCACATCAAAGGAGCTTGTTTTAGACCGTAATAACTCCTATTCAACCCTCAAATCTTCCCCTTCTTCACAACATAACATTAAGGAATTTGCATAAAAATCTTCACTCCCTCTAGACTCCCATGCACAAAAACGTCGTCTCGATATCGAACCGTCCCAATCTCAATACCTTCGAGTCGCTATCGACAAAACAATTCCAAGCGAAGCACCGTTGACCACAGGACCACAGGCCTCCCCATAGTCCACCTAAAATTTCTTTTGAAAACATCCGACTACCAATCCAGCCCTCCATCTTCCATCCGACATCCCAGCAAAGACCCACTTGCCTGCTAAAAGTTTTCTCCCTTCAGCCTCTTTTTCACCAACCAACTTCCACGCGCCATTCCTCTCCAAAGAAAAACCTCTTCTCCTCTACAGCCATCAACCATCGCTCCGTCTCACCGGAACCAACCGCCTCCGCAAACGTAAAAGTGCACACAGCCAAAAATTCCACAACATAATCCTTATACCTCTCAGGTAAAGACCTATTTATCGGTGGATCCCTCCCTGGACTCACACCCTCCGCCACAACCTCCGTCTCCTCTTCACAAAGACCTATTTCTCGGTGAATCCCTACCTGGACTCACACCCTCCGCAACAACCTCCGTCTCCTCTTCAAAAAAACCTGTTTCTCGGTGGATCCCTCCATGAACCCGCACCCAACGCAACAACCTCCATCTCCTCTTTATAAAGACCTATTTCTCGGTGGATCCCTCCCTGAACTCACACCCTCCGCCACAACCTCCGTCTCCTCTTCACAAAGACCTATTTCTCGGTGAATCCCTACCTGGACTCACACCCGCCGCAGCAACCTCCATCTCCTCTTCAAAAAAACCTATTTCTCGGTAGATCCCTCCATGGACCCGCACCCTCCGCAACAACCTTCATCTCCTCTTCATAAAAACCTATTTCTCGGTGGATCCCTCCATGGACCCGCACCCTCCGCAACAACCTTCATCTCCTCTTCATAAAAACCTATTTCTCGGTGTATCCCTCCCTGGACCCACACCCTCTGCAACAACCACATCCAAAACATCAACAACCTCCTCTATTCTACCCCACTTGCATCCAAAACAAAACAATCAAAATCTCCTTTATTCCCTATAACTCCTTCACTATCAGATCATCAACAAAAGCCAACTTCCTCACATCTTCAATTGTTTCTTCACAAACTACTTCATTTGTTTCTGTACTCTATTCATTTTCAACACTGTCAATTGTTACTTCTTGAATTGTTCCTTTTTCAATTGTTTCTTCTTCATCAGACATGCCTCCATTTTATTCATGGATAATAATTCCTCACTCGCGGTCGCAGTCTGCTCATTATTTTTCAAAATATTTTCAAAATCCGCAAGAGTTATTTTCAAAGTAAAGTCGCAAGACCCGAATGGCGTAGTGGGTAGTGTACCTGCCTCCTGTGCCAGAGGGTGTGGGTTCGATCCCCACTACTGGAAAAATATTGTGTGATGAACATAGTCTTTTCTAGTGTCTGGGTGTTTATATATGTATAATATGTATTTATTTACAAAAGAAAAGTATGTTTAAGTATGTTTATCAGTTTTCTAGTACCCATAGTACAAGCTTTGCTTAGTTTGGGACTAGAGAATGTTGTGTAAAAATGTGTGCTAAAGTATTTAAAAAAAAAAAAAAAAAAAAAAGTAATCTTTTGTTCCCAGTCTTGAATGGTAGTATCTTTTTCTAACAATGGTTTGATGGGCTTGTCCATCTTTGAAAATTTCTACTTTATCAAATACAAATAGAATAAACAACAAAACTAATATCAATTCTCCCCAATACAAATTGATTTTCAATTGTCGATGAACGACCATTCGCCTTCCATTGAAAAGGCCTGACTTCCAAAGTTTTCGCTTTGGACGCGTCGATTTGAAACGGCAACAAGAGATGCCTCTATTGACTACGGGTTGCTGTGGAAGTGAATGAAGGTGTCTGTAGCGATATTTCGTGTCTATAGAAATATTTGAATTAAGGTTCCATGCAATTGCATGCATATTGTGAGATTCACATCATCGCAAAGTTTTTAATATCCACTACACGGAACGATATAAAGTCCTCCAAAAGGGAATCAGCAGAAACCTTACAGCTCGCAGCCCGAAAAGAATGTATATATATATATATATATTTTTTTTTTTTTTTTCATCTAAATCCTGATAATTGTTGAAGATTAATTGTCGTTGTTTTGATTAGATCAAGTGACGTGTTTTATAGTATAAAAGCCGATGTCTGCTTCAAGCTACATCATTCTGTTCGGAGTGTTCATAGGGTGTGAGTGTATTTTGAAGTAAAAATTATAACAGTGATCAAGTTCTTTTATTATTTTGTGTGCGTAATATTACTACAATGTCACATCGTTCAGCAATGGTGGCCAAAACTTAACATATATATATATATATATATATATATATAAAATTGGGGAAAGGGACCCCATTACTAAGACTCCGCTGTCTGTCTGTCTGTCCGTTCGTCACCAGGTTGTATAATATCATGAACCGTGATAGTTAGACAGATGAAAAAAATAAATATAATAATAAAAAACATAATAAAAAAATATTTTAGTAAAAACATGAACAAACAAACGATCAAATAAAAGACGATATGTCTTTTTTTTACTTTTTTCAAATAAAAGTCAAAGCGGCCAGTCTGTCTAGTGGCCGCTTGTCAGTACGGAAGATAACAGTGACACGTCCACTAGAATGACAGACAATACAGGCTTTCACGTATTTGACCTATTACATGGTTAGTAAATACTTTGTATATAATATGATATAGACTAAATAATCTCAATGATGCGTGGATGACATTAGCAATGTCCGATTCCGTATGGCTGACAAGGTACAACGCAGCTAGTGTGATATACAGCGTGTCGTTACAACCGCGACAATAAATGAACACACATATAGAGGATAACTTTTTAAAATTACATTTAACATTTACATTCTTTAAACGTCTATATTTACCGAGCTATTAAATTTTCCAAAACAAAGAATTTTAGAACACCCTTACGTATAAAACTGTAACGTAAAGTTCATTTGTAAAGGTCACAAAGCATATGAATGAGTTGAATGGATTTAAAAGAGATAAAACATACTGTTAGAAAGAGAGATTTGTAATGCGACGCTGTGGCAACGAATGAAAAAGTCTCAAAAAAAGTTTGAAAAATTTACGTTTATATTGTTTTATGATTATTGGCAAGTAGCGTTAAACGTGTGTTCATTTATTGCCGCGATTGTAATGACACGCTGTATATTTATTAAAATCAGCGACGAAAGACTTCGTAAGAAAAGTGCTTTTTATCGCGGTTCAGAAATGATGAATAATTAAACAGGCCTAAAATTTCTGCCTCTTGTACTTAATTACTACTTAATATTACAAGGTACTACGTCGTTACTTCAAAGCAACTTTTTAATATTTATGCGCAGTCCAAGCGGCAATTTTTGTTTTCAGGGTTCCGTACCCAAAGTAAGGGTAAAACGGGACCCTATTAATAAGCCGTATCTCATGAACTGTGTTAGTTAGACAGTTGAAATTTTCACAGATGGTGTATTTCTGTTGCCACTATAAAAACAATAAGAAACAGCCTAAAAAATTATTTAAGTGGGGCTTTCATGCAGTAGACATGATTATTTGTCCTTTTTATGGATAATGCTACAGAATGAACCGGTTTTCTTTTTGCTAGCCGGTATTAATTGTGGACAATTTGTCTGTGAATGTAATTTTTTTTAATGTGAATAGTTTCCAAACGAGCAGACGGTTCACCTTTTTTTTTTTTCGTGGGAACAATCCTTTATGGATCCCCTACCACTGGATCGGGGGAGTGGCAGGGGTATGTGGGAGTACCGGTTAGAAACGGGTACCCACTAAAAAAACCCACGTTGCACCTGTCTCTGTCGCATCGGCCGGGGACACGGGAACACGTGGACGCAATCTTCCGCGACCCCGGCGCGACTATGGCCCTCCTCTATGCGACTAGGCCTCCTCTACTCCATCGTGCTGTGCCGGGGCAATTGGCACAGCAGACGTCTCGAGCCCCATATTGAGCGACAGACACCCCCATGTCTGCCGCTCAGGGTCTCGCTATCAGGGGGGAAGGTTGCACGCGTAGGCCAGCCTCCTGCGCCTTGGTCTTCGGCGGCGGATTTCCAGAGTGGCAGTTGCCTCCCTTTCTCTCTCCGCGGCCTCCTTCCGGGTGTCGTCTTCGCAATATGCGAGGATAGCACCCCACGCTCTCTCGCTGTCAACCATAGCGTGAACCACGGCTAGCAGCGAAAGGTCGTGCCCCACGATAGCGCATAGCTCTCGGCGCTGCTCCGTCCAGGCTGAGCACTTCTCCAGTACGTGTTGGGCCGTCTCCTCGGCACATACGTCACAGTGGTGATATTCCGCTGTGGGCTCCCTCCTCGAAAGAGGTACCTCCCGAAACAATCATGTCCCAAGAGGATGCGTTGCGCGGTAGGTCAGGGTACCGTGTCGCCTGTCCAGACACTTCCTGAGGACAGGACGTATGGCCTCTACGGTTCTTAGGCCGGCACGTTCCACTCCCCGATGGCGTTTGAGCGCAGGCGATCCCTGCGCTCCCCTAACTCCTCCGGGGAGCAGACGGTTCACTTGATGTTAAGTAAGTACCGACGCCCATAGACATTTACTACACTCGAGAGCACCAGATGTGTTGACAACCTTTTGAAAATTGGGCTCCGGCCACCTCACTCACCAGACGAAACGCGAAAGTATTATACTTTACGCCGGTCTTATGTGAGGTCGCGGTACTTGCCCGGACGAGCCTGCCCATTCGTGCAATAGCCGAGGCTGCTGCGTAGCCCTACCGCCGTAGATGTTAAAATTTGCAATAGGCTTTTTAGTTGACTTCTTTCAAGACTGATCAAGACTGAGAAAGAGTTGTAAATTATCACGTTCATCATTGGCGCAGACAAACTTGATTCGTTCTATGAAGAAATTCCTCAGAGGCGATTTAATCGAATTTTCAATTGAATTAAAACGGATCGTTGTTTTTGCGCAGGTGAGTGCTCCGCCAGAAAGTTATTTCAATGATTGATTGAATGATGATTTAAATTTTTCCATTGTTCAACGAGTGTAGTTTTTCAATAAAATTACGTTTTTATTTGCTAGGGTTCCGCATCCAAATGGTAAAACGGGACCCTATTACTAAGACTCTGCTGTCTGTCCGTCTGTCCGTCTGTCCGTCTGTCCGTCTGTCCGTCTGTCCGTCTGTCCGTCTGCCTGTCTGTCCGTCTGTCTGTCTGTCACCAGGATGTATCTCATGAACCGTGATAGGTAGAGAGTTGAAATTTTCACAGATGACGTATTTCCCTTGCCGCTATAACAACAAATACTAGGAAACAGAATAAAATAACATTTAAAGGGCCCCCCTTACAACAGAAATGATTTTTTGGCGTGTTTATGGATAATGGTACGGAACTCTTCGTACTCGAGTCCGACTCGCCCTTCTTCGGTTTTCGTAATTGTATTTCATATTTTGCGCCAAATGGGGACCGAGTGTAGTCTAAGGTTTAATAGGTTCTGAATGATACTTTTAGTAACTGTTAATCGATTCTGGTTTACTTCTGTAGACTTACGAATTGAAGAAAACTCTAGCGACAGTGTTGTTGAAATTCATACAGCCTATGTGATTTGATTGTTATCCTTCCAAACTTTATGATCAGCATAAACATACCATTTTTTGAGGTCCCGTACCCAGAGGGTAAAACGGGAGCCTGTTACTAATCCATTGTCTGTCTGTCTGCCTCTCTGTCCGTTTCACCAGGCTGTATCCCATGAACCGTGGCAGTTAGGCAGTTGAAATTTTCACTATTAATCAACTTTATTAGCGCATCTGTGGTACATTAAAAATAATGAAATGACGATCGATAAATGAAAGGCATTTTTCTAATGTCGATGGATAAATTGTTTTGGTTTCGATTTTTTACATCGTAAATAATCTTCGTCGTTAGCTCGCGACAATATGAAGTTGAAACACGCGAGGTGGTTTGTTGTTATTATTGTTTTATTTTTGTTTTTAGCGTGAGTCGTTCACATAATTAATAGGGAATTGAAGTGCAGTCCGGATGTGACGTCACTTCAACGGTGAAATATTGATTTCTTACGTGTTAATTCTTAGCTGATTTGCAATGAAGCGTTTCTGAAGACCTACTGAAGAAAACAACCGGCCAAGTGCGAGTCGGACTCGCGCACGAAGGGTTCCATAACGTCATCTATAAAAATGGTAAAAAAATCATGTCTGTGGTATGGGAACCCGTCTTAAATATTATTGAATTCTGTCTTTATTATATACTGTTATAGCGGCAATAGTAATAGATTATATGTGAAATTTCAACTGTCGAACTATCATGGTTCATGGTATACAGACTGGTGACAGACCGACAAATTGACAGACAGCGGAATCTTAGGAATAGGGTACCGCTTTACTCTTTGGCTACGGAACCATAAAAAAGCACGTGCAAGGCTACCTTCACAACGCTAATTAAGCACCCATTACTCAACTTAATAACCACGTCATAAACAATCGTGTCTTTAGCTAGCGACAAAATGGAGTAGAAGCACGCAAGGTGATTTGATGATGTTTTATTTTTGTTGTGAGTCCATTTCAGATATGCCCTTAATATCTTTAAGGGTTCCGTACCCAAAGGGTAAAACGGGACTACTAAAACTCCGCTGTCTGTCTGTCCATCTATCACCAGGCTGTATCTCATGAACCGACTTCAACATTGATCCGTTGTATGACTTGTTGATTTTTTATCGATATTTTTTTTATTTCAGGTAATTCACTGCACTGAAAATTAATTTATTATTATATTGATTTGTTGGGTAATCGAGTGGCAGTAGGCTAGAAAAATTGACTAAAAATGTGTCCGGAAGTTCATTAATTACTAGCTAATGCCCGCGGCTCCGCCCGCTTGGATGTCGGTTATTGGGAAATTATATACTTAAACCTTCCTCGAGAACCACTCTATGCACTGGTGAAAACAGCATGAAAATCGGTGCAGTATTTTTTGAGTCGCGAACAGACAGACAAACGCAGATGAGGACTTTGTTTTGTAATATGT
>CAKOGK010000013.1:0-25565 GCA_933534255.1 Iphiclides podalirius | reverse complement strand
GTGGTGCGCAGGTGAAAGCGGCTGCGGAAGGGTCGCGGGGGATGCACCACATGCTCGTACTAATGTTCCGAGATGTTTATTCGTTATCTCCTAGTATTAAACATTATTCGCTATGTGAACGTCGGAAATGGAAATACGAATTCTAATTGTACTTGTGATAAAGAAAATGATACTAATGAATTTTAAATGAGAGACTTTGAAAGCGTCGTTTGGTGAAAATATATATTACAATATCTGTAGTTATAGAACGATATGTAAGTATATCAGAATCACCTTTCGAAAAAGTTTGTTAAATTATGGTCATTATTTCAATTATGATGTATTACTTAATCAACGTTGGAAAACCTTTTAGTGCGCTCTTAGGGCTCAACGGCTCAATGGGCAATGCCCTTATGCTTTGTAAAGACGTGAGTACACATTTTTTTTTTAATGTGTAAGTTTCCAAACGAGCAGACGGTTCACCAGATGTTAAGTGAATACCGCCGCCAATGGACATCTGCTACACCCGAGGGTTACAGAGGCGTTGAACAACCATTTGAAAATTGGGCTCCGGTTACCTCACTCACCAGACGAAACGCGAAAGTATTTGTCATACTTCCACTTTACGCTGGTCTTCTGTGAGGTCATGGTACTTACGCGGACGGGCCTGCCCATTCGTGCAACAGCCGAGGGTGCTGCGTGGCCCTACCACTGCATACGTCAAAATAGTTCATAAAATTTATTGTTTTAATAACTTCATCAGTAACGATGTTCGGTAAGTCCACATATTTGCAACTCTGTGAGTCAGAATATATCCTAAAGTTCATTAATTTGCTTTTTTAATTAACTTAAACCTTTGAGCCAGGTACAAGGATTGAGAAATTGTTGATCAGCGAAGTGGATCCCTATTAATCAACAGTGGGAGTAGCTGTAGGACATGGGCGCGGTTCCGGCGCTTGCGTAGCGAGTAAAAGCAGCAGCATCTGGCGGTGTCGCCGCAGCGGTCGTTCAACCCTTTGCACCGTAACGAGTGCACCAAGTCTGACGTTGCTAACGTGTGAAATCGGACGCATCCCTACTCTAGGATTTCCCAGTCGATATACCCACGACTTGCGCTGACGCAATATCAACTTTATTAGCACGGGTAGGTAGGTCACAAACAGAAAATGAGGAAAGGTTCATTTGCAAAGAAATCCTTTTAGCCGGTAGCGCTTGTTTCATAATGTTTATCGATAACATTTTCAGGCTTAGCTTCAACACTATGTCTGAACTAGGAGCTATTTTTAGCGATCGCCGTCATCGTAATTTCGTGAATTACATTGTCATATCAATAGGAAGATTTCAGTGTATATTTATGTGACGAGGTGGCATGCCAACTGGCGGTTCCCCAGATGCCTTGTCAACCTTTAAGAGCAAGAGAGTGCCCCGTCTCTTCACTTACCAGTCGATTCAAATTGGCAAATTTAATAATATAATTTCACGCCGCTCATCTGGGAGACAGTGTTACTTCCCTGCTCAATCGTGCAACGGCAAAGGCACTCGTGTGCCTACCTACCACAGTTAAAAAGTAAATATTTAAAGCGAACGGAAGGCTTCTCAAAATGTTACAACTGTTAGGTGGATTAAGATAGTACGCGCGCAGCTAATAAAACATTTATAAACAATACATTTCATTAGAACTGATTGTCAGTTCAAATCAAATGTAATTGTTCTTCCAACACAGCGACACTGAAGAAAGCATTTGCATGCGTATAACACCACACAGTAAACAATAACGACGAAGAATATATTTGAACGCACTGCAAGGGGTCGGGCGCACTCGTGATAGTTTTGTGCGCACCCATTGATGTCGTTTCGCGTGGTGCGCTTGATCTCGGAAGTTGCGCGTGGTGCGCGCGGTGCTCACGCTTGGCACGTGGCCCGCCCCGCGGGACGCCCTTCGCTCGTCCTCCCTCCGCGGGTGCAACGAGACCTTTCTCATCTTCAGTGAAACTATATTTTCAAGGGGAAACAGATTCTAAAATATATACGTACAACCTAAAAAGGTACGCATTTATGTATATTTACAAACGTTCATTATAATGATTAAGAAATTTCATAGGATAAGATCTGCTGGGATATATATGTTTGTCCAGTTCTTTCCATCTTCCAAAAAACAAAAGAATGTAAAAAAACTAATGCTCCACTATCATGGATGATATGACCAATGTGTAGTATTTATTTAATGCACATATTTAGAGAAAATCATATATATTTAAGACATTAATTCAAGATTTTAAACTGATTGGAAGAATAGCCGCACTGGCAAATACTTAATGCAATATGAAACCCAAAAACTTATTGCAACATTAAAAATGTAATGGGGTTGGTCCTCTTTTTGTTCCCGGTCGAGCGTAATGAACCAAAATTATTTTGATAGAGATTAATTAAAACATGATTTTCTCTTAGATAAATGAAGGAAAATTGTCAGCGTGGCGCGCGTTTCGGCCAGCGTTTTCCATGAAACGAGCACAGAAATGAATCATACAGACTATTTGTTAGAACTGGATACGTCTAGAGCGAAACTCACTTAGCGAGCCTTTGGCCGATGGTGGCGGCGAGTCTTCTTTGAAGCTGTGAACAAAAAAAGGTATGATAATGTATGGCTAGAATTAATTATTAGCGTTCGCCATAGTTCACATTAAAAATCTAAATAATCTAAAGAGAAAAAATCGACGTCGACAGCTTGCAGTGCAATGGAACGTAATTAGAAAGCTTCTCGAAAGTTTCTCGAACCGGACCGTTGGTAATGTCGCACAGAGTCACATTATTATTGAAATTATTATGTTGGTCCTTTCTGGAAATAGGTTAATCCCTTATTTAAAGCTCTTTACTCTAATCAGTACTGGAGTTCAGTTTGCTACGGGCCCAGAAGCTGAATGCGGTTCTCTTCGAGACGACCATTCATTCTGTTCAGTACCATGATTTCTTTCTTTATCCCACAAAACAACCATGGTTACCGCACCTCAATAGCTCACCTCGTATTGCGTGTACCCTGATTACCTCACCTATAGGGAAATGTAAGCGTATAAATATATTTTTTCATTTGTATTACTAGTCATTACCGTGAAAACGAAACTTAAAAATGTTTACGTGTAGATAAAACTGCTGCAAATTGCCTTTGTCAACGCGGCTCAAACATGCACCGATTTTTTAAAAGTTATTATTCGATTTGCAATGTTTGCTATTTTAAAGTCTTCGGGATTAACATTCAGTAGTAAAATATAGAAAAAAATATTGGTAATTTGGTAGTTTTAATGTATATTTAGTGGTTGCTAGTCAACATTTTTTTAATGTGAAAAGTTGTCAAGCGAGTGGTTCACCTGGTGTTAAATGAATACGTTCTCCCGTGTTGCTGTTTTATTCATAAGATATTTAGAGTAGCGAATCAGCCTATAAATATAACTCATAAACCCTGGGTTTGTAGTATTGAATTCCAGGCTTGGTAAGTTTACCACGCAAAGTGATTTTAGTTTCTCCAAGAAGAAAATTTTAGAAGCCATTCGTCGTCGTGGATTTTTACTGTGAGGATAAAGGATGACCGTTCAAATTCTAGTCTTGTATCGTTAATTAGTTTTAACATTGTGAGCAGAATTAATATTCTGCTCACTTTTTTGTCCTGCTTGGTTAATTTGTATATAAAATATGTATAAACGATAGTTAATTATTTATTGCTAAATCAAATGAAATGTTTTTATTTAAAAAAAATCACGACGTCGTTAAGATCGTTTAGTTCACTATTATTTGTTGAAATTAGTTTACTTTCATGTAATTTGGTGAGCTGCAAACACGCTCGTTGCTTTATCACATAAAGTAAAGTGTTCAGTGGATATAGCCCACCTGTGGACTGGTCTAGGCCAAAAATCATATCGTCTTTCCTTCGTGAGGCAAACAAACGAACTGCGTCAGGCCCTTTCTCCTGTCTATCTACATCATGATAACAAATATATTTAAACCAGCCCTGTTATAAATATACATCTACTCTATGGGATCATACATTGTTTTAAAAATTAATAAAAAACCGGCCAAGTGGTTGGGTTGGACTCGAGCACAAAGGTTCCGTAACATTATTTATAAAAACGGCAAAAAAATTATGTCTGTTGTATGGGAGCCCCACTTTAATATTTTTTATTCTGTTTTTAGTAGTTATAGCGGCTACAGAAATACATCATCTGTGAAAATTTCAACTGTCTAACTATTACGGTTCATGAGATACAGCCTGGTAACAGACGGACAGACAGACAGACATCGGAATATTAGTAATAGGGCCCCGGTTTACCTTTTGGGTACGGAATCCTAAAAATATTTAGCTCGAACGATGCAGACGATTATTTAACGTTATTGCGCAAATACTATTAGGAATAATCCCATAAACAATGATCACACAAAAGTATTAAGAGTATTGTGAGTAATCTACAAAATTCGTTATTTTAAACCGGCCAATAGGTTATTGAGTATTGTGTACCCACAAGGTCAGAGATCTTTTTTTATCAATATCCGAGACAGCAACGATTGAGCCGGGCGTGAACCACCACATCTGAATTGTAAAGTCAATTGACGAAAATCTCTTATGCATTACATGCTGTCGTACCTCGTCCGCGCCAGTGCTCAATTATATTAACAAATATCCAACACCAACTAATATAATACGAATAAATATGTTGCATGTTGACAAAAAATGTCGATCTTCGACTATTACCGATTTTGAGTAAATTTCAGTTATTTAAGGTATATAAAAGTTAATAACGAACGAGAAATGGATTGGAAAGGAATTTTTAAATACGAAATACAATCATTCTCCTCCTCAGTGTTGTGAGAAAATAACGTATACATAAACAATTGTGACCTTATTCACAGTAACAAGTTTATTGGCAGAGGCCGCGTTGCCGGCCCCGCCGCTACGGCGGGTAAACCCAATCAGCTGTGCTAAATTGCTCTAGGAGAGCCATCACCGCTGTGCCTCGACTAATTTCCTGCTTTCGCTTCCCTCCTCGTGTGCCGCTTCGGCAGTAAATTCTCTTAGCTCGAGCTAAACAACGTTACCCTCATACTTTTCATAAGCATATCAAGTATAAAATTGTCGACTTTTAATACTGTCCATTTTGAGCAGAGACAATATATTAGATAATATAAGATATAAGATATATGCTCCATATTCAGATAGGAAGATTATATTTTATATTGATTTTGATTTATCGTAAACCATATAGGAATTAGCTACAGCCTTAGATTTAAACCTACCCTCCAATCCTTCTATGGTTTCCTTTCTCCTATAATGGACAATTTTCCGCTGGATTCTCCAAACATAATATTATCTACTTTTCCTATGTTTTAAAGTCTCCTAAACATAAACACAAGGTTCTATACGTGCGTTATTTTACTAAGATGATCATAGAGCAATTTTGTACGTACTCATCTAATATAAGACTTTAGTTAAAGCAAACATAATAGATGATAAGGTCCACATCTTTAAGCATTGTTCTATACGATGTTCACGCCGTGATCAAATAAGTCAGTTTAAAGCGCCGTCCAACACCATGGATTTCAAACGTAATACAAATGGCCATAAAGTGCTTAAAATCAAAATCATTTATTAATCGACATAAGAAACATACATTCCATATATCGATTAGTCATCATTTTTTAAAATCTACCACCGTTTTGTAATGAGGTTCCTCTAACGGAGTAGAAACAGGCGAAAGAAACTCCGCAGGTATCTTCTTTTCTGTATTTTTTTTCCTCTAGAAAAAATTAAAATAATATACAACGGTTTTTTTTTCTTTTAGTAAAAATATTATAGTAACCCTTTATATAAAAGTTTTCTTTAATAAATTTCTTAAACCTGTTGATTGGCAGGCTTTAAGCATTTACTGGGATTCTGTTGTAGAAGCGTATACACTGCCCCATGAACGAGTTACTTACTTTATGAATTCTAGAGTAACATGGACCCAGCTTATTGAAAAATTAAATTATATTTAAAATAATCCGTTCCGGTGAGTTTATAAATTTGCAAGGAATCGTTATTCTCCGTTAGTAGTGAACTGATGAGGCAATGTTAAACGCCGGTGATGGTGGAATGTAAATTCTCGGTAATATCTCTTAATATACTAGACTAAAGCTTAGTATATGAAGAGGCTATTTTATTTTTGATTTATTTATTTCATCATCGAATAATTTGAGCGTGATATTATGCGCAGAAAAAAATAAAAATAAAATAACAGTAAAAAAACAGTGCAGTAAATTTAGGTATGATTCCTACATGGACTAATAATACTATTTAAGTTTCTACAAATAAATGGGTAGAATAGGAAATTTGTCTGACAATAAACCAAACTAAAACAGTTAAAAAAAAATCTGTGATTAACAAAGTATTTAAATTAATTAATAAATTTTTAAGTATTTAGTATCTTCGGAAAATATTTTCAGCAATTCTTTCTATAGCTTGGCGGCTCTATCCAAAAACAAGTCCATTGTAGAAGTTCTCGATAAATTATCGTTATTCCTAACCATTCTGTTTAAAGGTGCTTGTTGTCCTTGGTTGGATTTACATAAACAGTCCTAGAAAATAATATATATATAGAAAAGGATTGCGGCAGCTTCGAGGGAACGGTGTGCAGGAAGTGAATTACGAGCATTCACCTTCTATCCCTCAGAAATCATTCCAAAACGTTTCATTCGCTCGGAGTATGACGTAATGTTTTTTTCCAAATTACAAGAATAAGTCAGGTGCCATAGAAACCGCCTTTGAACGCTTTCCAGTATTTTCACGTAAACATTATATTTAGGATTCCAAACGACACAACTATACTCTAAGCCACTGAGTACGAGAGCATTGTAAAACAAGATCTTGATCTTGTGGCTTTGGAAATCTTTGGTGTTTCGTAGAACGAAACGAAATGTTGTCTATGTGGAGATGAAATTGCATTTTACTATCAAGCAATACTTTCAACTCTAAGAACGTATTAACAACCAGGCTATCGTCTTTAATAAAAGATCCCGGGTTAGTTGTGGTGGATCACTCATAAAGCCATTCTAGCGGCTGTGAATCAAGTGTTTAAAATACCAAGCCAGAAGAGGGTGGAGCAGCTGTTCAAACACTTTAGCAAATATTGGGAAGATGGATGTGGATCTATAGCTTCGCACATTAACTTTAACGCCATTCTTAAATAATGGGACCATTAGTGCTGTCTTCCAAAGGGAAGGAAAGGTGCCAGTACTGATGGATTTATTGTAGATGAGGCATAAAGGTTTAGGCCAGAACAGTAGCACATTTATTCCCAAAAATTGCTGACAGTCCTGATGGACTGAATCTGATGATTCAGTATCCGTAGTTATGTCAATTCTTTTTAAAACCTTCCAAACATCATGGTGTCTATGCTTGATATACGTTATATAATTATATATAGATAATGTTTGGGCGTAGGAAAAGGAATTGAAAACAGGGGTGTCGTGTCAATACACAGATGAAAAGTGATCAGTTAACAGATTCCAAATGTCTTTGCCGTTAGTAGATGCGTTATTGTTTAAAGTCATGCGAGCTGGATAATGGCTAGTCCTTGCTTTTTCAACTGACTTCAAAAAAGGATGAGGTTCTTAATTCGACTGTACGTTTTTTTTTTACGTTTTGAAATATCCTCCCCGACTCCACCAGTGGGAGATCGGTGTAGGGGTTCGCTCCGGCTGACTCAATCGGACCGATCGAGACCACAGGGTGAGGCTCGGTGACCCAGTCACGGGGACGGACAGAATTTATTTTAAATAGGCGCCAGCCCGCCCCGTGCAAGACAGGATAATGCTTATTCTAAGGGATTTGCTTAGTGGAAATAAAAGATATATTCCTTAACAGTTTTACAATTTATTGATACAAGATTTGAAATATAAAGCTAAACTATATGAGGTTAAAAATATTGAAAGGAGTGAGATCTCACCAATCAGGCATAATTATATCAAGATTAAGATTTGGGAGTACATTAGATTAATCACCGTTACATAGCAGTATATAAACACAATCATCAGTTTAATGGCTAGATATAGATTAGAGCAAAAACATACCAGAAGGAACCAGGCTTGCCTTCCTAGTTTCCAAATAAGCGTGAAGACCTCAGCTCAGCAATCCTCACATGCCACCGAGGGGCATTCAGCTAGTCCGCGGCTTCAAGTTGCACGAGGACAGCAGGACCTCAGATTCTTAGTATATATGCAGTTGCATATTAGGCGAACACGCGGTTCGATATCAAGCCATCAGAGAAAAGCAGATCAGCGAGATAAAGTAGAATAGAAAAAGAAAGAGAAACCAATAAAAAAAAACCCTGTAGCAAAATACGAATTGTTAGCAAACGAATAATGGACCGAAAACAGACAGATCCCAAAAATATATGCACAAAGGAAACTTACCAACGATGTGGGTTTTTTATGTTAAATATAAAGGCCAAGAAGTCATATACAAGTAGGATGTCAACGGATGTGGCCTAAGATGCCACATATTCCTCTCCTACATACTCCTACTTAGAAAAGAGACTCGTCGCCACCAGACGCTCCAACAAGACAAACTTCAAGACGAAACCGACCGCCGTTCTCCTCGGGATGACAGATGACACAATCAACATAGACTATGCTAAACAAGTCAACGTTTCTAAGCGAAAATTATGTAAAAACAAATTTGCTTGATATTAGTCCAATGTAATTAAAATGATATTATTTTATATTTCGAGACAATAATATCACTAGCACCGAAATAATCCAAGAAAATAAACTAAGGCAAAACAACAAGGTGACGTAGCGCCATCTATAATAACTGAAATATAGATTTTCTAAGGTTTCATTCAACTAAATTGTATTGTTCACAACAGATGTCGCTATATTTTCTATTAAGAATCTCTAATATAAGTCACTCGAAACTCAAGGATACGAGGCGTAGAAAAAAAAGTGTTACAGTTTATTACCTCAGAATTTTCGACTGAGTGAATCGATTTTGATGATTCCTTTTTATTTCAAAAGTTAGTGCTCTACTGCTGGTGCTGGGTCCTACATGGCCTAACATTCATTTCATTGGTATACTCCTGAAAATCATAAAATGAACACAGAGCGAGATATTTGAAGTCGGTTTTATTTTTCGTTCATAAAAAATGGACTTGTTTGTTTTTTTTTAAATGTTCTGATACACTTTGGCTTGGAACGGAGGTTCTGTTTAGCCGGATAATGTAGTTTTTATAGCATTGGGTCATTAATTGGACACAAAGTAATTCGAAGCAAATTGTCAAGAGGGTTGTTATAAAATTAATTTATTTTTATATTTGAGTCTATCTTGCAACGTTCAAACTAAGTCAATTTTTCAAACGTCAGCTAAGAAAGTGTCACGTAGTTGCTGAGAGCCAAATTTTACCAGGATGGAACGCGGCCTAGGACTGCTGATATTAAATTTTGCAATGCAATTTCAGTATTATAGCAGTATCGAAGTCCGATATTGGGCACTAAATTGTTTTAGCGTGTTGATGTATTGAACATTATTACTATACTATACAAGTTTTAATTTTTATGTTCGGGTACGCACTGTATTTCTATATTGTTTGTTCGCGATAGCTGTTCAAATTGATTCAGGCAATGGCTCAAGATTTTGACACACACACACACACGGGTCTTCTACATGACCTTTGGAGGGCCTGCAGGTACGGGTGTCGAGGATAACCTCATGACCCGGGCTTCTTCGCGGGGGTCACACTGGACTCCCGGTATTTGAAGCCTAAAGGCGTGACAGTATAAAGTGCGTCTTGAGCGAGGCACCTATGTAGGTATATTTCAGCTGAGGTAGTGCCGTCTTCGTTTCCATGATAGTAGCCTGATCGCGATTATCGTGAGTCGTCGGTATTCTATCTTCTTGCGAAGACGTCGCGGGGGCAGCGCGCCCGCGGCGTCTGCGACGATGGCTTCTAATATTACTCCTAGCTGAGTTTGCCGGTGGTTGCAGTGTTGTAACAGTAGCTGTGGTTGTTGATCTTGATGTAGCGGCGGCGGGGGCAGAGTAACCCGCGGCCGATGTGGGTGGTCTATATATATCCTCCCGAGTGGTTCGTTCCCCGGGGGGGTATTGTAACGCGGTTTCTATAGTTTGCGTCCGTTTTATTCCGTTCCGTTCCAGACGGGGGGGGGACGTGTGAGGTGGGGGGGGGGGTCACTGTTTCCTCCCCCCCTTATCCTCCGGCGACGTTCGCCGATTGTTATCCATCCATCATTGTTTCTTGTTCATTCCGGGCGCGGTTGGTTTAATTTTATTCCTCTTTTTCTTGCCTCCCTTATGAAGGCAGGGCATCGGCGGTCATTGGCGGGATTTCTTTGTCGGCAATTTGCGCATTTTGCCGGCGTTGTTAGAGGCACTGGGCAATTTGCAGCTAAGTGGTTTCTTAGTCTCGCGGCTTCATAGTCATTTAGGCGCTCAATTTGTGAGAAGAATATACACCTATTCCTGCTTCCTGATAGGCGGAATAAGTTTGGTGTAGGTAGCTGGGAAGCCTAATTGTCGGATGCGTACATAGACGCACCACCGTCGGCCTTGACTCCCGCCACCTCCGTTATACTCGCGGCGCTCCGGCAGTATTCCTCCTCACTGGTCGAGAGCTCTTCTTCGATCGGTTGGCTTCGCTGCGGTTGCGGGCGCAACTTCTCTCTCGGGAGCTTAGCTTCCTCGGCGATTGGTTGGTCCACTACAGCAGGTGGACGGGTCCTCCTGCGAGGCTTGGGGGGCGATATGCCCTCCATCCTTCGCGGCTCCGTCGCGGCCCGTTGTTGCGGGCGAGATCAGTCCCCAGGCGAGCAGTGATCCTTACTCCCTTCGGCGCGGGCCACTTAGCCGGGTGAGACCCCTAGGGGAGGCCCAGCGAAGCGCCCAGCGAGCAGGGAGGGGTATCAAGGCTGCAGTGTATGGAGGTGATCGTCGCGCTTCCCAGTGCGCGCACTGCCTGCCCTTTTCTAAAGAAAGGGGAGATGCAGTGCGGGTCGCACACGTAGTCTCGCAGTCGCGGGGGTGCGTGGTCTCGGCGAGGCGTGTACGGCGCCCACGTTCCGGACAAGGTGGCCTAGGCTGCTCGACGCTTCACGGAGTTAGTACCTCGACGTTAGGCGGAGTGGCTTCGGCGGATTTCGGCTGAATGGCTTCTATCACACACGATGTCGCGGAACGGGCGCTTGACATTTTGACAGTGCTCTGTAATAGCTCTCTTTTTGTAGTTTTACAATTATAGCCCTTTATGTCTCAAACTCACTGGTAATCATGGACTGATCTGCGGTGAAGAATGCTAATGATTGCTCTAAATTAAACCGCTTTGATTTTATATCCTTCACCTCTGTGTTGATGTCGAGCTCTTTTCTCATTATTTTTCGTATAATCTTGGCGGATAAGCAAGTCTGGTGGCTATTGATGTTGAACGAATTGGTCTACTTTAATTCTCGCCACGTCAGGGCTCCTTACAGTAACGGCAAGATGGACACACCCAGGTTTCCTTGAAGGCTTTAGTCAAACTATTGTATTCCTCTTTTTTGTAATTAATACGAGTGTAGTGGTATTTGTCTGAGCATCTGTAGCAATTTAAGAACGATATTCCTTTTATAGTATTAGGGCAACCAGTGCATCTTTGAGTTTTCATCATTGAAGGCAATCGTTGTTTTATTTATGATACCGAATAACTTTACTTATTTTTGTGTTCAATTAATTTTATAAAATTAACTGAATAATGAACAAAAACTGTATTGTGCATCGAACGGGATTCGAACTCGCTTACTGCAGTTTGGGTGCTCTCGTCTCTGTCAACAGCTGCTCTATTCGTCGTGTTACCAAAATTTTGCTTTTATTAAAGTCGAGTTTGCATGTTGTTGAATGTAAAGACGATGCTTATTATTAGAAGACTACCGACTGTATCAAATCACAATGCTCTCAATGTAATTATACCTTTCTTTAGCTTGTGATTCCTTGTAGATTATTTAAATTGAAAATTATATTTACTTCACTGCTTCATTCACAAACTGTTTGCTACTAATTCACTTAATTCGTGAGCGACTCACAGCACTATCATCACTGAACATTTTTACCGTTTTTGTTAGGTAATTATCCATATTTCCTGTAGTCTACACTCTCCCTGCTTTTTCACCTAAGTTTCACTAACACTGTATTTTTTTAATTAATTTAATGAGTTGTTAAATTTAAATTTAATTTAATTTTCGGTGACGATAAGTGCATTCAAGTGGCGCCCTCAATTTTTCATTTATTGTAGTGGCCTGGTCATTGCTTGGATTGACCATAGAGTGTTCACACAGTTTTTTGGTGTTAGTGGTTGAAAGTTTTCCAAATACTGAACGTAAGTTCGTTTTCGGAGGAAACGACTCTACCAAGTATAACCGGAAGAATCACTTGGCCAATTTCCTCAGAAAGGATGCCTTCACCAAATTTAACTAAATATCGTAAAATTCTTATCAACCGGAACTTCTGTTTTTGAGGATAAGAACGCGTCAATGAGGCATTTCTTTTGTTTGCTTAAGTCGCCTGAATAAGACAACGAACCAGTGCTCCGTTTTGTGAGGATACACTGTTTCCGGGCGTAAGGACCAACTGCGACATAAAAGATCGGTATGCAATCTAATATTTTTAACGCAAATTCAATTGATTAGAAAATACAAAAAAAGGGAGCATCTTATTTAAAAATTAACAAAAACTATTTTGGGAGTCAATTAAAAATAATCTACTCAATTTCCTAACCACAAAGCAAAATAGGTATACCCAAAAATCCTAGCCAAATAATTTTTTGTTTATATTTATTTCTAACCTGTGGCAGATTTGATCCGTTTGTCGCCTAAGTACATTAAATATGCGTACTCGCTGTAACGCACAGTAAATTAAACGAAGCAAATTAAAATAAAAATCAAATAAAGTCAGTAGGTAAATGATATTTGATCCAGAAGCCGAAGAATGTTATCTACTCATCAGGCTTCCTAGATTTATTATAATTTTTTTGGGATATCGCCTATGCGAAGGAGCAAAAGGCGAAAGTGAGTACTAAAAAACCTTAGCCTCGGGACCTAATCGGCATCTAGAGAAATCCACAACTGTCCCTAACAACAAACCAAATCACAAAGCTAAAACAAGAACATCCGTGTACCAAGCGAAATGAAATCGTATCTATCGAAGAAAATCCGTTTTTTTCATTTGGCTGGCTCAACCACTGTTGACCTTAGGGGCCTTAACAGATCAACCACACCATTACAGGGTTGCGGTGGCCGGGCGCTGAGAGCGCGTAGCCACCTTAATTTCAATTTAATTTTAATTTTTTCGTTATCACGAGGCCGAATATATAAAACAATTTCTTATAATTATCTCATAATAATAGTTTAATAAAAAAAAGTCAAAATAAATAACATAAGTACAAACTTAAGTTATTAAGTGCTCAGTCCTAAAATATTAAATAATTCCTTATTTATAGACTACACTACAAAAACCATAGCAAACCCTATCTACTGTGTACCATTCTCACATCAGGGACACCGCGAAGGCCGCGGAAGAGGCCAGCTGACACGATTATTGATTTCCCGACCATTACCTACGGCAAATATTTGTAATTGTGTGCTAGCAAATATGAACCTAATCGGGTTTACAGTTCGAGAGTAGGGTGTGTCAAATCAACAAAGAACATGGAATTAATACGTACGCATACAAATCCTCTTCGATGTTTGAAGAACTGCTCGCTTCAACGATCACTGAGCAACTCATCATTGTATCTTTTGAAGGATTTTACATCACAAGTCCATCATAATATACCTCGTCTTCAACACACGTCACCGTGATTAAATGAAGATTCCGGCCCCGAAAATTACATTGATTGTGATAAACATTTCGCACGGAACAGGAGATTTATGCCTCGCCAAAATGTGTATCGTTTTCGAATTGAAATCACTGACACGAATCACTCGCGTCGGCAGTGTGATGCAACTTTACGACGATGTACTCTTCTGTTTAATTTAAAAAATAATAATTTAGTCGTACCAGAAGTTTGCCTTTTTACTAATAATTAAAAAAATACCTTATACTTATCTTAAACCAATTAAATTAAATTTTAGTATTTGCGCATAAGTAAAATGTATATTTTGAAATATATGTTATTTTAAAATATGCATTCGCTGCTTTCTCTTTACTACAAAAATAATCAAAGTATAATAAAAATTTATATATAAAATATTGACGTAAAAATAAGACCGGGGAAATGGACGTCGTGCCAAAGTTATAGTACCTGGCACGGGGTAGAGGGCGCATGCGCCACTTTAACCTTGAGAGCACTTCCCGGTTCACGGGCAGAAGCCTAGTCACACGTCTTCTAGGTCAATGTGTTTGTAGGTAGCTGCGCCGGTTCCTGCTGTCTATGTCAAACATCGCCGGCAAAATAACATGAACGGTCTTCTGTCATTTCTGCCCTATCATATTCAACCATTTTAGGTGTAGAAATGTGTAGAATATAAAACATTGATTAATATGAGTTTAAATTCTTTATTTATCGTTAACGTCATTTATTTCAATTTCTTATTTAGAATTATGTTTAATTAAAATTTTGTGACAATTTTATTGGTTGGTTGGTTGGTCGGTTGGTCGGTTGGTCGGTTGGTCGGTTGGTCGGTTGGTCGGTTAGGTTAGGTTAGGTTCCCCCCGTCGTGCTGCCACCTTGTTGTGGTGGAGGGGCTTGCGTGTCCTAATGACCTCCAAGGCTATGCCGGATAGGGTTTCCCATACCGGACAGGCTCGGAGCGAGGGACCAGACGAAGAGCAGCATAAGGAGGGGCTCTCCGTGTGATTCTCTCATCAGCAGAGAACACATCGGATAGGGCCTAGGAGGACGGGTCGGCGCGCTGACTAATCTCAGTGCGTCTGACGCCACCGTCGGAGGAGATTTCGCCAACTCCTCGTTCCGCAACCAGCGACTCTCTTCAACGACCCTTCTGGTGGCTCCAGTTGGAGATGTTGTGTGGGTATTTGTGTGTGTTTGGGTGTGTATATGTGTGAGTGCTTCTGTGTCGCTGGTCGGAGGGCTTGCCTTAATTGGCCGGCCCGCGGGAAGGAAAACCCTATAAAGCCCGAGAGAACCCTCGTTAAAACCTGTGGATACCTGGGGACCTCCACAGTATGTACCCCACTCCACTTTTTAGTCGACCGGAATGGGCATAACCCGGGGAGTGCATCTATATCGTCCCAACTCGTGGGAATAAAAATGGAAAAGAAAAATCTAAAAGGAAATGACGTTCTTAAGGAGTTAGGCGTACAGCTTGAACGCTGTGATACCCAAACAAAGGAGGATGGCCCTTTGACATCAACCACAGTAGGGAGTTTAGAGGAGGCAGGCGGTATATCCGCGTCAGATTCTGGCTCTGAAACCTGAGCCTGGAATTGGAAAAAAGCGTAGCTAGCAACGCTAGCTTCGCCAGTATGGGTAGCGGAGAGGCCCAGAGAGTGCGCAAGAAGCGCACTCGCGCCTCGGATGCAGACGCCGAAGCAGATGATCATCCGGAATCTTCGGCGTTCAAAAGGAGAGGCACCCCTGTGCCTAAAAGGGGTAGAGGCCGCCCGCCCAATAGTGGGCAGTATTTGGGGCTGGCTAAAGGGAAGCGGGAGCTCATGGAAGCCAGAAGGGCAGAGATGGAGCTCCAGGCGGAGAAGTAGGTTCCAGAGCTGATCCAAAGGCGCCGGCTCGATAGAGCATTGCGCCCCGCTGGCTTTGACGACGTAGTCGACTCTCGCCTTTCTTCGACCCTGCTCGAGAAGGTCGATGATGGCATTAAAATCATCACCAAAATCGCTACGAAATCAAAGAACCTGAAGGGCACTTTTGTAAAAGCCCTTAAGGAAGCGGCTGAGATGATCCGGGAGACGGTGAACGCTCTACAGAGCATATCATCGACTGATGAAACCCGCCGCCTCCAGGCCGACAACAAACGGCTGCGGGACGAGGTGGCGACGCTCCAAAAGGATGTTGCTAGCATGCGTCTCAGTATAGAGAAGCCGGCTCGCCCAGCCCAGGAACGGACGCCGGCACCGACACTGCAGGCTGAGCATATCGCGCGTGATGTACTATCCCAAGTAGGGACGATGATCAGCGCGCGATTCGAGGCTCTCGAGGAGCGCTTGCTCCCGGAGAAGCGCCTGAGGCCGCCTTTGGCTGCGGATAGGCGTAGCGCCGAACCTGGGCCTTCATCGGCACCAGATCCCACCCGTACCTCTCTGGGAGAGACGTGGAGTGCAGTGGTGCGGAACGGAAAGGGGAAGGGAAAGAAGACAGCGCCCGCGCTTGACGTGCAGATGTCGGCTTCCATCTCCGCCAAGTCAAAGAAGTCTGTGGCTAAGCCCGTCACGACGCCTAAGCCACCTGCGGCCGCCGTGAAATCTATTACGGTGCCGAGGCCCCCATTGGTCGCAACGGGATCCGCTGCGGTGCCCAAGTCCGGTACGGCATCAAGACCCGCTGTGGCCACTGCGACGCCAGCCGCCGCTAATAAAAAGAAGCGGAGGCGTAGAGGCCGCAAACTACGTGCCCCTACGACGGCAGCTGTAGTAATCACACTACAGCACGATGCCGTCGAAAAGGGGGTTACGTATAGTGATGTTCTCACCAAAGCCCGTCAGAGGTTAGATCTGACGGCCTTGAACATCCCGGCAGGTCTGAAAATAAGGCAGGCGGCCACGGGAGCTCGAGTTCTCGAGCTTCCAGCAGGGGTCACGAGCGAAGCAGCAGACAGTTTCGCCGTGAAGCTCCTCCTCCAGAGGGATGCAGTTGGTCCCCGTCTTCCCTACGATGGCCTCAACGATTCCGCGATGGGCCCTCGCGGGGTTGGACGTTGACCTGCTGAAGGAGGCCGCCATCGTCGAGTCCTGGAGCTCCCCGCCTCCGGGGACGACGGACGAGGAGGCGATGTGTTTCCGCAGCGCGATCACCAGGGTCTGCGATGCCTGCATGGTCCGCGTGCGGCAAAGACCTCAAAAGAGGCAGGTGTACTGGTGGTCACCGGACATTGCGGATCTTCGGCGACGCTGTGTCGCCGCCCGCCGGAAGTTCCAACGACAGCGGCGGCGGCGGCCGCGGAATGAGGAACTGAATGACCATCTGCAGAGGGCGTATCACGACGCCAAAAATCTGGTCTTGGCCTTGGGGCCCCTAGAGGAACGCTTGAGGGAGCTTTTCACCGCTTGTCTTCGGCGTGGAGAGTTCCCGCAGTGTTGGAAGGCGGGCAGGGTTGTTCTCCTTCGTAAGGAGGGACGCCCTGAAGAATCGCCCTCGTCCTTACCGCTTACCGGCCAATCATCCTGTTGGACGAGGCCGGTAAGCTGTTGGAGAGGGTGGTCGCCTCGCGCATCATACGTCATATGATGCGCGAGGGTCCTGACCTGTCCGACGCCCAGTACGGGTTCCGACCATCGCGCTCCACAATAGACGTCATATTGTGTGTCAAGGGGTATGCGGAGGAGCAGGCGGCAAACGGCAACGTGGTGTTGGCGGTGTCTCTTGACATCGCAAACGCATTCAATACCCTGCCGTTCGCTACCATCGAGGAGGGCCTCCGATACCACCGACTCCCCCGGTACCTGCGTGCATTTATTGTGGCGTACCTACGGGGAAGGAGCGTTGTGTGTGTAGGGCGCGATGGCGTCCTCGTACAGAGGGAAACGTGGTGCGGTGTTCCACAGGGATCGGTCCTTGGCCCACTCCTGTGGAACATCGGCTACGACAGGGTACTCCGTGGTGCCCTGCTGCGCGGGCTTCGTGTTGTCTGCTATGCTGACGACACACTCGTTCTTGCCCGCGGCGCGACGCATCAGGAGGCGACCCAGCTGGCGGTGGTCGGTGTGGGACTAGTGGTGTCCCGCATCAGAGCTCAAGGCCTACGGGTGGCCCTTGAGAAAACCAAGGCCCTATTTTTCCATGGACCTAGAAGGAGGCTGGCTGCAGGCACACCACTCCGGATCGGAGAAGTGGAGGTCCGGGTCGAGTCCGAGATGAAGTATCTCGGACTCGTCCTAGACGGACGGTGGACGTTCGCCGCTCAATTTCGCCGGCTGACACCGAATCTGTTAAAGGCATCCGCTGCTCTTGGACGCCTCTTGCCTAATGTAGGGGACCAGGGTCGGTCTGCCGCCGCCTGTACATGGGGGTCATCAGATCGATGGCCCTCTACGGAGCTCCTGTGTGGGTGGATGCCTTGAGTGCCCCGAATAGAGCGTTGCTGCGACGACCGCAGCGCGCCATGGCACTCAGGGCTATACGCGGCTACCGCACAGTGGCCGGCGAGGCGGCGTGTGCTTTGGCGGGATCCCCACCATGGGACCTAGAGGCTAAAGTCCTCGCGGAGGTATATCGCCGAGTCGCTGAGGCGAAGGGGTGCGGCGATAACGTTTCCACCGAACGAATCGCAAGGTGGCGACGCCAGGCGCGCGTCATTTTGATGCGCACCTGGCAGGAACGTTTGGTGGCTCCTACTGCCGGACATAGAGTGGCACAGGCCATTAGGCCTGTCCTGGAGAAGTGGATCGGTTCCCGAAATGGCAGTTTGTCATTCCGGATGGTGCAGGTGATGACTGGGCATGGATGCTTCGGTCATTACCTGCACGCTATCGGGAGGGAACCGAGCCAAAGGTGCCACCATTGTGCCTGCGCCGACGATACGGCGCAGCACACGATGACGGAATGCCCGGCGTGGGAGGAGCCGCGAGGGCGGCTCCGTGACGTCGTCGGGTCGGATCTCTCGCTGCCGGCCATCTTTAGAACAATGGTCGACAGCAGGGCGGCGTGAAGGGCGACGGCCTCCTTCTGCGAGACAGTCGTCTTACAGAAGGAGGCCGCCGAAAGGGAGAGGGAGGAGAATGCTTCTTCCGACCCGATCCGGCGACGTCGCATGGAGAGAAGGCGGACGGCACACGAGCGCCGTCTCCCGCCCTAATGGGCCTCCGGGTGACAGACGTGGGGACGTCTGTCACCTAACGGTATGAGGCCCCGCGAAGGCTAAGTGCCCACTGGTGTCATGGGCACTCATGCGGAGGACGGGGACAAAAGTCCCTTCGTGGTGTGCCCCAGCCCTGTGCAGGGTCGGGGTAGCCGTGGCTGGGTTGCAGCAGAATCGCTTAAGCGGGCCCTGCAATCCAGCATTTGACGGCAGAGGAGGACACCCGATGGGTTTTAGTTGGTAGGTCTGCCCTTCTCAGAGCTGGAGTCCAACATAACTCTCCTTGCTTCCCCTCAGGAGAGTATGCATGATGCATTTCCCATAGTAAAAAAAAAAAAAAAGGTTAGGTTAGGTTAGGTTAGGTTAGGTTAGGTTAGGTTAGGTTAGGTTAGGTTAGGTTAGGTTAGGTTAGGTTAGGTTAGGTTAGGTTTTTTTTCAGTTGTGCTCTTTTCGTACCAGCACTTTTGGCACGATGTTCTTTTTTATTTTATACATTTTTTACTTATAATTTAAATACATTTTACTTTTTATATCTTCTGGTTCTCATTTCATATTTTTATTTGGTTGTTTTTTCGCTTATTACAGCTACAATATGTTATCCTATGTATTACTATTATTACAGTCTTGCTTTCTCACCGTTTTGATACATTTATATTATTTTGGTGTCTGTTTATATCTTATTTCAACTTACATCTATTACATTATCAACTATTTTATTTTCTTTACTCTTATTACTTACTAATTCTTATTACTTTTGTTTTGTAGCTTATAGTTTAATATACATTTCCTTAATATATTTCTAGTTCTTATTTTTTATTTTCTTTTTGTGGATTGTTACATTAACCTTACTTATTACAAATCTATAACTTATCCTATGTATTAGTATTTAACACCTCACAATCATCTCGATACCTCACAGTTTTAGTACATATATGCTATTTTGTTACCTATTTCAATCTTATTTCTCTTACATCTATTACATAACCGTCGATTTTTGTTTATTCTTATTACCTAGTATACCTTATAATATTTATTTTACTATTTGCATGCAACAACTCTATTTGTTGGGGATTTTGGACATATACATGGTATATATTACAAAATGTTCCCCATTTTATGTTCCTTATTTATTTTTATTTACTGTTCTTTTCACAATTTTCTTACTATACATCATAAATTTATCTCTAGTATTTTTATTTGCTATTAAATTCGGTATATTAAGTCTATTTACTTTTATTTTGCATTCCGTTTCGATTTCAAATCTCTCTCTAGAATAAACTGGGCATTCGGTGAGCAAGTGCATTACTGTCTGTACTGGTCCTGTCTCGCAGTCACATGACGGGCTCTCCTTGCACCGAAAACGATGCAAGTACTCAGAAAATCCGCCATGTCCTGTCAGTAGCTGTGTCGTAAGTGGGTCTATATTTAATTTTCTCATTGTTGCGTATGCTTGTGTGGCGTCTGGGAAAAATAATTTGGTAGTAGTTGCGGTCGTCTCTTCTTGGTATCTCCGGTTCCATTCGTCAAGCGAATCTTGACGGATTTGACGCTTGACAAATGAAACCGGGCACCTATTATAATGTGGCCGTATTTTGGTTTTTAGCGCAGCTTCCTTTGCTAAATGGTCTGCTCGTTCGTTTCCCTCCAGACCAACATGTGCCTTTATCCAGTAGAGAACAAGGGATCCGCCCTGTCTTTTTAGTTTGATAATATTTTCCCTTGCCTCTACGGCCATGGGGTGGAGGGAGTCACTGCGGCTCACTGTTTCCAGTGCAGACCTTGAGTCGCTGTATATGCTGCAGCTTCGTTCTGGTTTTTGTAATGCTACCCTAGTAGCCTCAAGTAAGGCCAACAGTTCCGCCTGGTAGACGGTGCAGAAGTGGTCCAGTTTGAGTTTCTTGGTTCCGATTTCTGCGACATTATCCCATATAGATAGCGCCGCACCAACCTTCCCTTCAATCTTGCTTCCGTCTGTGTATATTCTGATGTCCGTACTAACTTGTTCCACTTGTGCACCGTCTCCATAGCATATGAACTGTGGCCCTATTTGCTCCACAGGGTGTGGTGTTTTGCTGAACGGGACCCGCCCCTCCAGTTCTCTGTCTCCCACTACTCTCTGCGAGAGGCCTCTCTTTATTTCGTAAAGAGAGGCTGCTTCTCGGATCCTTATGTCCAGAGGAAGCAGCCCCGCTAGCAGGAGAACTGAGTTCAAAGAGGCGGTCCTATAAGCTTTGACTATTTTTTGAACAAAACCACGTTGCACCAGTCTTAATTTTTTCTTTACTTGGGCCTTGTTTGCCGCTGGTGCCCAAGCGCTTGCCGCGTAAAGGATAACCGGCTCTACCACCGCCACATAGATTGTCTTGATGACATCGCTGTTTAGTCCCCAATGGATTTTTGCAGCCCTCGCGAGTTGCTTGTACAAATTCTGGGCCTTACGACAAACGTTACTGACGTGGGTGTTAAAGGTCAGTTTATCATCGATCGTGAGTCCCAGGATCTTTATTTCCCTTGACATCTGTATGTTCTCCCCACCCATCTGCAGAATTGGTGTGTCATATTTCTGTTTATTTGTTATGATCATTGCTTTAGTTTTATGTGCCGCAAATTTCAATTTATTTCTAACCCCCCAACTCTGCACCCGCGCGAGGGAGGCATTTGCTTTTCTCTGTATATCGAGGGCCGTGTCTCCCGCGAAGATCAGCACAACATCGTCAGCGAACGCCTGACAGCGTTCGCCTGCGCCTTCAAGCTCCTTCAAAAGCGGGTCCAACAGGATGTTCCACAATGTGGGTCCTCCTATGGATCCCTGTACGCACCCCTTGTTCGTATTTCTGGTCCATTCCGCTCCAGCGTAGCGAACGCGTACTGATCTATCTCTGAGGTAGCTGTCTATCAGCCGCCTCAGATTTACCGGACAATTGGACTCTGCCAGTCTGCACCGTATCGCCGGCCACCAAGCGTTATCGAAGGCGCCCTCTATGTCCAATGATACAATCACCATTAACTTTTTCTTTGATAGTTCGGCTTTTATTTGCACCATCATGTCATAGAGGGCGTCCTCGGTGCTCCGTTGTGGTAGGAAGCCATATTGGTTTCTGCTGATGGCCGGTATCGTGTGCCACCTTACTCTTCTAAAGAGCATCGTTTTCTAGGATCTTACTTAAGACTGGCAGTAGTCCTATGGGTCTGTACGACTTGGGGTGAGTATAGTTTTCCTTTCCTGGTTTTCGCAGTACCACCACCACAGCCTCCTTCCATTTCCTAGGAAAGTAGGCCAGGCTGAGGCATTTGTTCGCTATTCCCAGGAAAAGGTCCACATCCAGGGTGATTACGGCTTTACAGATGTCTGCTGTTATCCCGTCTAGTCCAGGTGCCTTTTTGGGGTCGAAACTCGCCGTGGCCCACATCAGCTCCTCCGTCGTAAAAGGTGGGTCACATATTTCATTATGAGACCTTGCGTTTAGCTTTTCGGCAGCTGTCCTTATCTGCTTGTGGTCCTCGTCGTCGTTTTCAACCCCATCTTCTGGATAAAATGTCTCAGCGAAGGTCCTTGCTGACTCTTCCTTCTTCAGGGTTTTACCCCCTAAGATCAGAGGAAGTTCTTCCTCTCTTTTTGCGGTTCCGCCTATCACTCTGTATATTCCGTCCCACATCGATTCCCTTTCCTGCTTTCCGCAAAACTCCTTCCAGCTTGCGGTCTGGGCTTTTCTTGCTTCCAGCTGGTATTTTGTCTTTGCTGCTACGTACTGCTCGACCACCCACCTTCTTCTGACCGGTGCTGCACACGAGATGCGTCGCTTTATTCTGGTGACATCTCTTTTAAGCTTGTTTAGCTCTTCATTCCACCACGGCAATCTATCTCGACTCCCTCCTTTCAGCCTAGGAATGCAGTCGTCACAGACGTTACTTATTGTTGTGGTATATTTTTCCAAGATTTTGTCTAGATCCTGTGCATTTTCAATTTTGTTTATATTTTCCTTTGTTACATTGTTGTCTTCCCAAGACTGTGCGAGTTTCTCACGAAACCCACTCCAGTTTGCTTTTTTAGTATTGTATATCCTCGTTGTTCTCTTTACGTCTATGCCAACTGCTCTTCTCAGGCTGATCTCGAACAAGATTGTCTTGTGGTCCGAGCTGGTCACCTCGTCAGACAGCCTCCAGTTTTCCGCCTTTGACAATATGGCGGTCGAGCAGGCCGTAATGTCTACACAGCTGGAGAACCTTCGGCCACCTCTGATGGTATCGAACGTGGGTTCCACACCCCGGTTTAGTATATGGAGTTCAAGCTCATCCAGTGCGGCTGCGATTTCAGCCCCCCTCGCGTTGGTTTTGGAGCTTCCCCACCAGGTGTTCCATGCGTTTACATCACCGCCGACTACCACGTTCCTGGTTCCCAACCCCGCTAGAGCCGCTTTTACCCCATCTAGGTATGGATCGATTGGCTTATCTGGTTCCAGGTATAATGACACCACCCCCACCTCCCAAGACCCGGTCCTCAGCATTGCTACTGCAATGTTCTCTGTTGTGAGATCCGGGTATTGAGTGATGTTGATGGTGTCGTCGAACAGTGCAATGGCGGCCTTGACTACCTTTTCCGGTCCCCGGCTGCCGCTACATTGCACTATCCTTACACCTGGATACTGCCTCATCTTTCCTATACTCCCGATATAGGGTTCCTGGAGTAATGCGACCGTGGTCTTGTATTTTACGGCCTCCAGCATGAGTTCCGCCGTTGTGATCTCGGCTCTCTGTAGATTTACCTGTAGGACGTGGTATCGACGGCTTTCCGCAGCTCTTCCTGGGACCACCTCAGCAATATGCCACTGCTGCCCTCGCCAGGCTCTCCCACTTCTTCAGTATTGGGCACTCTTGGCTAAATGCATTGTGGTCCCGCCTGTCCATCTTGGCTTTCGTGCAATTCCTGCACGTTGGCAACTCTCCTGCGAGCCACTCCGCACACTCAGCTCTCATGTGCGGACCCCCGCAATGGCTGCATGCGTCAGTTGTCTCACTGCAAAGCCGCTTCGTGTGCCCAAAACCGAGACATCTGGTACACTGGATGAGGGGAGACTGGTCCATCACTCTTATTCGTTGTATATCTATATGCACCACACCGCACTCCGTCAAGGCGTTCCATAGTGCGGTTCACTACTTAAAAAACTAGCAAATCTTTATAGTTTTCCCAGCTTTTTAGTTGTGGCCAAAATGACCACTCGAGTCTCGCCTTTTCCGGGTCTAGATGAGATGATCTGTTTCGCAGACAATGTCTTTGGGATTTCGGGAGATTTCCTTTTTGCCGGAGCAGGCTCGGTGAATATGCCGGTGCACTTAGTTGGTTCGAGTATACCTAGTTTGGAGTTTTCTCTATAACATTGGTTACGGGTGCGAACCGCAATTACTCCATAATCCGTCCTTTTGCACAGTGCGTTCATTATTTGACTTTGTACTGCTTCGTAGGTTGGAAAGATTTCCACGGGTGTTCTGTGGAGGTATCGAGCGGTGCAGTACTTTATATCCCCAGTCAGGGTTTCGTGTCTTCTCGAGACCACCTTAGCAGTATGCTACGGAGGACCTCGCTATGGAGTCCCATTTTCTCCTGACTGGGCATTCTTCGCTGAATGCATTATGCGCGCGATGTTCTAATTTCGCGTTTGTGCAGTTTCTGCACGTTGGTGCAGCTCCCGCGAGCCACTCCGCACACTCTGTCCTAAGGTGCGGGCCTCCACAGTGGCTGCATGTATCTGCAGATTCAGTGCAAAGTCTCTTGGTATGCCCGTACCCAAGGCATCGTGAACATTGTATCAGTGGGGATTGGTCCGCCACCCGTACCCGCTGCACATCAATGTATACGATCCCATGATCCGTCATGCGTCTCCACACCGGCGGCGACACTTTTAGCACAATATGTGAGGTAAGTAAGTGAGTTCCTAGTTTTCTTTCTAAACTTGACCTCTATATTTCTGTCTTCCTCACTCACTCCCACTAGAATGTTTTTGTTTTGCATGTGAATTGCTTTGATAATGTCGTCATCAGTATTATAGGCCATGACGTCTTTTAGGACAACTAGAGGATCCTTGTTTTTTATCTCCTCCACTATCAATTTTGATCCTTTTTCCCTAAGTCTATCCGTGACTCTTATTATTTCGTCTTTAGTACTACACCCTAATATAATTTTTCTGTCTTTTGCTTTGCGCAGCCTGTCTATTTTTAGCCCTTGTTCCTTCGCGTCTATCACCTTTCTGATCTTTTCTATAACCTCGTCACCTGTGTCCAACTCATTTGACGAAGTGATTGCTACTGAATGTGTCATCGCTTGTTTAGGCGGCGGTTTTGAGTTTGTTCCAGCAGCGACGCTAGAATAGGTAACCCGGTCTTCTTTCATTCCTTCTTCTTTGATTATTTTCCCCAGCGCTACTATCTCCTTTTTGTTCTCTTCTAGCATCCTTCCATGCTCCTCAATCTTTTTAATTAAAATGCTTTCTCTTTCACTTTGCGTTTCACTTTGTCGTTTATTTGCTCTTTAGTTTAGGTTAGGTTAGGTTAGGTTAGGTTAGGTTAGGTTAGGTTAGGTTAGGTTAGGTTAGGTT
>CAKOGK010000002.1:0-26406 GCA_933534255.1 Iphiclides podalirius | reverse complement strand
AATAAAGTAATAATACACAGATAAGGATGTAGATTAATGTCCAGTTTCAGTATACTATCTATAGATAGATTTGGTTCCTTACTACTAGCGATAGACATTTGAAATTAACTCCATATTACTTATATCAAAATTCTATCCCCAGTAAACAAATCTATAAATAGAATATTGAAACCGCCCATAAGGAGTACAAATACAATAAAAGAGAGATAATAAAAAGTAATTTAAAACTTTTGAATCAGAATTATATAAACTGTTAACTATCGACTAAGTTCACAAATTAACACAAACTTTTGATATATTGCAAAGTCCAAAAAATTGGAAGAAGTTGGTAATTGTATGAATTGTATATGGTATTCATATGATTTCTATTTATTTATAGGTTAAAACCATTTGAATAACTTTAAAGCAGTATGCTATGTGACCATTAGAACCAAAACTAATTGAAAAGTTGATGTGTTATTAACTCTGTCTTGTGTATAATGATTGATTAGCTTAATAACTAAGTATTGTGATGTCAAATTAAAAAAATTGTTAACAAAAGTGTTAGTTATTGTTGAATGATTGGTGAACAAAACTATGAATTCAATCAAAAGATCTACATTATGAAAATTATACCTTAAAAGCGAAGTTAAGAAACTATTAAATAATATTTTTAAAAGTATTTTTTTAAATTACCAGTTTGGTTCTATTAAGTTTTAAACTTTCCCTATTTTTCCATAATAGATGAACCCTTGTGAGCATCCTATAGTGATCTTGAAGGATGTGGCACATCAGGAATTGCGTCAGCTGCTACAATTCATGTATCGCGGTGAGGTTCACGTGCGTCAGCAAGAACTCTTCGCTTTCCTACACACTGCTGAGCTGCTTCAAGTGAAAGGATTGACCTCAGGCAGAGAGGTAAGTGGCTTCATTGTTTCATATTTTTTTAAGCTGTTTCCAGTTGAATCGGCTGCGCTAAACATAAATTCTTTATATTCCAACTTTTGAGATGGATATTTTTTCCATTCTTGTCTAAGGAACCATAAACTGCTACCAACTAGGTTCAGATTAGGCTTGAGAAAAAGCAAGAAGAGTTAGATGAAATTAAATTATCATTGCAATATTGTATTTGTGTATAGCCTTAATAAATAATAACTTAGGCGATGTTTCCAGGTTTTTTTAATGTTAACGGTTTAAGTGATCACCGCTGCCCACTGACATCTACAACTTGTTACGGATTGCAGATGCGTTATCAACAATCAAAATGTCGGCCCCAGTAACCTTACTCATCACATGAAAGTATAATACTTCTATATAAAGGCTGTCTTCTGTTTTTACTTTCCCGGATGAGCCTGCTCATTCATGTAACGGCTGTATGGCATCACTTCATTTTAGTCTTTGTTTTGCAAAAATTAATCTTAGGTTTCAATTTGTCAAAAACCACCACCGCTTACGCAAATTTCAATCAGCCCTGAGAAAAGCTGTCACGTTGGGTGTAATCTATACTCTATACAGATTAATAAAATTGGAGTGTCCATTTGTAATATCAAAATAACCGCTTTTATTAAATGCATATGGATATTAACATGTTCTGACTAATCTCTGAAATGGCTGGACTGATTTTGACGAGACTTTTACAGGCAGATAGGTGTTGTAATAAGGTACTCCTTATTACAACTATGTTAACTAGTTACTACTTAGGCTACTTTTCTTCTTGTTTTTCCATCCTTGATCCCGTTATTTAGGGCTGGGTCTCGTCTCTTTTCTGCCCCAAGACAAACGGTCTTGGGTTGTCGCTTCAGGCAATTGGGCTTTCTTAAGGTCTCTGGCGATAATGGACCACCAGGTCATATCATACATCTTGGGCTTGGCATTTTCTGTCATTTTGTCTGTGATTGGTGCGAATCTAAAGATGCCACGTATATGTATAACTTAGGCTACTTTTTTTTGATTTTTTTGCTGGATGAAGTCGCGGGCACAGCTAGTATATAATAATAATAATTATTATTATTATTCTTACCTATTTTTTTCCACAACGAATGAAAAATTCATTAAATGCAACGTGTGAATCTAGGATTTAACGGTGGTAGGGCCACGCAGCAGCCTCGGCTGTTGCACGAATGCGCAGGCTCGTCTGGGTAAGTACCACGACCTCACAGAAGACCAGCGTAAGTTTCGTCTGGTGAGTGAGGTAGCCGGAGCCCAATTTTCAAAAAGTTGTTAACGCATCTGTAACCCTCGGGTGTAGCAGATGTCCATGGGCGGTGGTATTCACTTAACATCAGGTGAACCGTCTGCTTTTCACATAAAAAAAGGATGGTATTGTTTTAACGTTGTACTCCCCCTTCCCCGCCAAAATTTAATTAACTGTTTAATTGATAAGAGAAATTTTATAAGTAACGTTTTTCGCTAGTAATTTCGCTTTTTGTTTCATCATCATAATCACCTTAGAACGTCACAATGTGTGACATCTGCCGTTTGCATTCACCGATTGCCCGTCACTTACGACGTGTATGTCTGTCCAACTAGTTGACGTTGTCTACTTTTATTTTATAAACTAACAATGCACCTAACATGTTTTGGTTTAAGCATATAGTGTTATGAGTAATGCCAAAGTCTTGCGACATATTTCTTACCTTGGTTTGTAGATTGCAGATTGATCTTTGTGCCATAATGTGTTTCCTAGAAATGCTAACAGTCGTTTATCATCCTCCCAAAGGAAGGTGCCGCGATGCCGAGCTTTTTAATAGCTGGTAGTAAGTAGGTACCTTTGTTTCAAAATTCATAATAACAAAGCTGTGCAAATTACTCTCTAATCTCATCTTAGCAATACAATGCCTTTTTTTTTAGTGTCGGGCGGGAAATCTTCAAAAGAAAACCTGTCATCCTACCTAACAGGGTTATGTGGAGTTTTTACCCACTAAAACTCCCTCGGTGGCCACCTTCTTTACATTTGGAGGGACCCCGGGATCTCCTATGGAACGCACCGGTGTCCCTCGGTACTGGGCGTGAGACTGGCCTCGGAGAAGGATAAACCTTCCCCGATTCCCTCGCCATCTCGCAGCAGCTCGAGACCACTTCGAGCTGCTGCCAATCCGTGTCCCCTTTTAGTTGCCTTTTACGACAGGCAGGAGATACCTTGGTCCTGTTCTATGAGCCCGGAACTACAAGGCTGACGGGGCAGCACCTGTGTCCCTCCCGGCCTTAGCAATACAATGCCTCACATAATATTAGTTATTTCGCAAGTAGTACCTTATATAAAACTTTTAATTTGATGATTGGTATATTAATAACATGTTGAATACCGATTGATGATATCTAGATCATGATTTTTACATTATATTTTTTAAATGATCCATTTATATTAAATTAAGTTTAATCTATGCAAACAAAGAAACGTCAGTAGACCTTTTCATGACCTGCGTTACGAAATAGTGTGAAGATGCGATGTTGAAAAAACGCAATTATTATTTTACATCTTCGTTCCCCGGTACGTATACGATTTCGATAAATTTGGTACTTGGTACCAGATTTATCGATAACAATTTAAATATGGCAATAACATAATAAATGCACACAGAGTTTACAACCTTATTTGTTTGTCTCATTCGACCGTGTGTTCCAAATGCTGGTTCTTAAGTCTGGACTGTATCGCAATTGTCCATGTTATTCAAATAGCACAATATGTAGCTATCTGCCGCTTTATGCCGACCTCTTTATTTCAAGGGCGAATATTTTAATTCACTGCATGATCCAATTGTATGCATGCTTAAAGGGTAAAGATGACAAATACATAGCCCACAAAAAGCCGGTGGAATATTCTCGATATTATTATTACAACAATTGCGCCCGGTTTGTGATGTAAACCACCAATCACGTATCAGCTACTTGTCATACTATGGGGTTGTTTTGACTGTTCCGTAATAAATAGAATAATTAAGCTCACAAAGGAGTACTTATGGCTGACTCAACATCATTAAAGAGGTATTTAGGATATGTTTGTCTATACTAAATCACCGAACTATGCTGTATACCCTAACGCCCGGTTTCTGAAACACTAATCATCGTACAAATTAACTAATCAGCATTCAAATGGCTTTTCAAATGTTATTTGATTTGCCAGAAGGATTTTTACCATGATCAGTGTTTCGTAAACCGGGCATTAGTATCGTAAAATTAACAGATAAACAAGTATTCTTTTTTATTTATTTTCTGCTACTTAAATAAATGTAGTTTGTTTTTTAAATGCCTTGTTAATTCAAAAAGATAACTTTTGCAAGCTTCTTCACATGTTTTGTTATGTATTGGTGTATTTTATTCATTATCTTGACAGGGTAATTGAAATGTATATTTAATATATTGTGAAGTTATTTTGTTAACAGAAAGTTTCGAGGAATAAAGCTCCTTTTAAAATATTTATTTTTATTTTAGTTAGCATTTCTACTATATTTTAAAATATTAATCTAAGAAGGTTATTGAATAATAGTCTTGAAAAACCTTTATTTAAAACAATATTTGAACGACAAAAATATATTGCTTGGATGCATATGCTGGTGTGGCCACATTTTATTAGAATTAATAATTAATATTATTGAGAGCTTTTGTAACTTTATCGTACGCTTTTTGAGACTACCTTTGTTAGAAATATGACCGCGCGTTTAAAGAAAAAGTAAGGAATTCTCATGTTAATAAGTAATTGTGCAGCTTTCTTCACTATTATTTCTCTTACCGCTGAGCACGTGATAAATCTACGGTTGCAATTGAAAATTTCATTTTCGCCGGCATCAGGACTTTGACTAATATTGCTCGGTTGTATGAAATAATGAGAAAGGCCGTATTGATTAGGTCCATTTGTAATGGACAATTCATTTATAGCCGACACGATAACGCCAACACAATTTCATCCGGATTAAGATGTTGTTTCATTCGCGGTGTCACTTGTTTCCTGTACCCAGAGACATTCCTTACGTTGCTTCGTATTATTGTACAGGCGATATTTTTCGGTGCCGGTAATTTTTCGCTATAGAATTCGTTGCTTGTGTTCTTTTAGTTGCGTGGTGCCGAAAGTGCAAATAGCTCAGATTATGACTCATTGATTTTTGTTATTGTCACTTATAGCCCCACATAACCGTGCTCCACATTTCTGCCTTTTACATCGATTGATAGTAGTAGTAGTAGTGTGGCTCTTCAATAGAAAAAATAGAAAATCTCCTTCCGTTCCACCTTCGCTTACATCGACTTTTCCTGCAATAGTGGTTTTAATATATTTCATTGGACTGAATAACTAGCCATGACAAGCACAGATGTCGCTAGCTTTCGTGGCTTTAGGAACATTATTTAAAACAAAAACTAAACTTGACACTTGTATTTCAAGATCGGTAAATTAACATAATTTAATCCGAACAAAATAAAAACAAAACATCGAATGATTCAAAACATTATGACGAAAACATTTAATCTCATGAAGCGTAAATTAAAAAAAAAAGGGACCTTAGCTGCTTATCTTAATAGGTTGCGCTAAAGCCGCCGATTCCCAAATAACGCACTCAGGGGACGAGAATGGTTGAATGATATAAAATTGTACTATTTAGTTCTATGGGTTAGCTTGTTTTGTGTAGATGACTTGTGCAAATGTGCGGGAAGTAGATGGATGCAGGTGTCCCACATGGCCTGTGTTCTAATGCTATAATGTCCTAATGCTCTAATTTCGCATCTGAACATAGGCCATGTTCAGATGGGAAATTTTGTTCTCTAAAATAATAGCATGTATGATTTTTCCCTAAAGCACATATTTTCGGAAGTATAGGCCAAAAACCTGTTAAAAAGTTAAAAGAAACAAACTGGATCGTATACTCTGTACTTAAGTGCGAAGTTGCCTAATGCTTTCTGAAAGGTTTTGTTCTTTGCATATTTTTTTTATTTTGGCATATATGTGTAAATTCCATATATCGGGTAATATTGTCACATGCTTATTGTGAAATGTTTGTTTTTACAGTATTCATTGATATACCCAAACTAAAACATAGCTTCTTTGCTAACTAAGCTTATTCAAAATGACTCACTATTTTGAATATAAGCCTCTAATCTGCGCGGCGAATCGTCTGTATAGTAGGAGCACGAATGAAGTCCGTATCAATATTGGCGGCTGCTTTGATCAAGGGTGCCTGGAGTGGACTCCAAAAGATTTGAGCAGGCCAAAAGGCCTTTACTTGTCGTTGCCATATTTTATAATCAAACAGATTTAAGTCAGTACTGGAGAAGAGAAAATCTTCGTGTCGAAATCTTCGATTCGAAGTCTATGATAGATTGTAGAGTGAGACCACAACAGTTCTACTAAATCAAGGACCGAAATTTTTTTCACGTTAAATTCATTTTGAGGTGTAGCAGAGTGTGAGTTTCCTAGTTTTGGAATTGCCGTCAATTGAAATGACTGCAATAGGTTGATGCCGAGCTGGGCACGAAACCAGAGACGTATAAAAATGTTTTTACCGTTTCAAATTTAGTATAAGACTTTAAAATTTATGCGCTACTCCGAATCCCGTCAACGGGTATTAAAAAGTTAGTTATGTTAAATAAATAAAGTGGTGGAATTTATAGTTGACGAGCTTTATAAACGCGTCCGCATCTCCAGCCGCAGTCGTATGGATTTATGTATACGCGTTTTGTACAGCATAGCGAGTCGCCGCCGCCTGTGCCGGACGAGAACACGGGGCCCGACGCCCCAGAGCAGTCGGGCGACAGCCAGCCCGAGTGGGTGCCCGGCGGCGAGGACACCATTGCAACCGAGGCCTCCGCCGATTTCACAGCAGCGCCTTTTAAAGAGGAGACTGCGCGCAGCCCCCTGAAACGGTGCGTGGGATAGCTATTTTAAATTGCAGACTTATCTCTTATACTCTTTCACCACCCACCGTGTCCCCAGACCCCTATGATTTGGTGCTCAGTTAATATAAATGTAATTCAGCTCTCAACATCGTACCTCCCGGTGTGCACTTGGTCCGTTTAGCGCTTTTGTCTAACCGTGTTGTAATTGAAATGATGTTCTTGGTGAACTTTCTTGGTGATTAACCAGTTGATCTGTTCGATGCTTAGATTACTGAAAGACACGCCGAATAAGAATAGCTGTACCATCAAGAAGAAATCCCGATCGATCAACAACAGTCCAACGCACATCGAGAACACCGAATACACATCTGATGGGTACGTTTCTCGAGTTCCAGATTTTTCTTTTGCTATTTCCTTTTATATTTATATTATTTTATTTCATTGTTGTTTTCTTAAGTTTAATTTTTTACATTATTTCTTTCTTTCGTTTTTATTTTTTATTTTTTTTATTTTTTTATTTCGTTGTGAATCTCATAGCGAGCCGCTGATCGACTTCGACACCGACGTATACAACAATGTGCTGGTTATGCCGGAGTCAGCGAAAGAGTCCGGTTAGTACATAATTGTTATTCAGAATGAAGTACAAAATTGTTTCACCCGAATCCCATGGTCTTAAACGTGCCTGCGCGGCTTTTCGAAGCGGGGTGGATTACTCAATTGTGAGACTTCCCTCTAGGGTGGAACTGCAAAACGGGCGGCGTAAAGTGCCCATCCTGCCATCGGTTCTTCGCCAACCGCTACAATCTGAAGGTGCACATAAGGGATAAGCATGACACGCGCGAGGGTACTCTCCAATGCGACATATGCCAGAAACGTATGCGGAACCCCTCCTGCCTCCGCGTCCATATGTATCATCATCGCAAACAGGCGGCCTATCTTGCCCAACTCAGCTCCCAGGGCGATCAGATGCGACATGTGTAAGTAGACAATATGCTGCGTCTGCTGATGCGACCAATCAATCATACATCACAATGTGCGTACCCGCATGCTTATTGATTTTTATTCTGAAGACACATCGCGCCTGCGACCATATTTGGCAAGGAGTGACCAATTTATTTAGTTTGATAGAATAGTTTGGTTTTTTTATGGTTAAAATGTGGCAAACGAGCTGGCGGTTCACCTGAGGCTATGTGATAACCACCGTCCACCGTCCCTTGCAACACCTGTAGGGTTTTCACAACCCAAGCGGGCCCCGGCTACCTCACTCTACAGATGAGACACAGAAGTATAACACTTCCACTTTGCCTCGGTCTTCTGAGATTTTCTGAAGTTTTGGTACTCGGAAGGACCTGCCCATTTGTAAGATAGTGAACATTGTTGCATGGCTTTACCACAGTTAAAATTGGTTGCGAACTCGGAGCAATTCTTTATTGTGAACGGCACGGACCAGCGGTTGGAGCCCTTTTCGCTTTGCTAAGGTTTTACCGCTCGGTTCTTGTAAATTGGTTGGCCCCGTTCGTCAGAAGCACGCATATGGAAATGTCGGGATGAATTTATCTGCATATGCGAACTTTAATCTATTGTAATATTTTAGCAAAAGTACGATTTAAATAAAACTATAACCAAAAACAATTTAAAGTTAAAAGTTGCACCCGATGTGATCGTTAAGTCACGCGATAATATTAACATTTTAAAGTCGGGATCTTTTATTATCCTTTTGTTGGGAAATAACAAGTAACACTGGTTTATGTTGTTTTCGTAACGCCGTGGTGGTTTTCATGCATTATTAATGTTACGAAGTGATGATCGTTTTGTGCTCGAAGAAGTATTTAGCTAAGATCTGCGAAACTGTCGGTAATCGATAATGTGTTGGGGTGGCGCACGGTGGGGCCTGCTATATGAGGGTCATAGGATTTTTTATATATTCCATTTTTAAAATTTTAATTGACTTGAAAAAAGGGCAAAAAAAGAATCAATCACCTGCACGCGGACCGGGTTTTTTGGTTTCGGGATTCGAACCATTTCCCATCTGAGCTATATAACCTTGTAAATAGATGGTGGTGAAGTTTATTTTCGTACACACAAATAAAACGACGTTTTCTAAAAATGAAACCTAGCTAGGTTTCATGAAAATCAGATCCGTTTCCGAGATTCAGATTATATATGTAAATAATAAAATGATAATATATGTATATGTGATTTTATAGACGACGGAAATATTAACAGAGCATATGCAGAATTTTATTCTTAATCTGAATCTGGGACGTACTTGTGACCTTATTTTTGTTTTTCAAAGATTTTTATTTTTTTCAAATATTATAGACACCTTAAGAAATTATTGCCATACCGTCTCAATACAATAACCTATTCACGAGCACTTAAAACTTGTCGCTGAACGCATAATTACTAAACCGCTTATCAATAGGGTGACCACTCTTATCGGGATCAATGTTTGAATTGATATTTTTCTGGTTATTTCTTGTCAAAATAAAATATCATTATTTTTTTTTAATTATTGAATGCTCAATTATCATTAAGTCAAAGTATGTACTTCGTCTGAAAAATCACCCTGCATTTATAGGAATTGCTGGTTTGAATGTATTAGATGCCTATCGAAAGATCTCGTTATTCTGATGAATAATTGTTATTTAACGTTTTTCTCTAAAACTATCACCTAGGGGGGCAGCCTCCCGTTGCCGGGGTAACCGCAGGATGAACCCCCCCCCCCTCATCTCAGGCCGGCCGGGAGGAGTGGAATCGCATGTCTATTCTAGGGCCCATCTATTGATCGTTTCGTTTGCGATTGCGCAATTGATACCGAACCATCCCATCCAGTTGCGCCCTCTGCCGCCACTCGCATTGTCCGTACCGCCATTTCAGGTCGTATAATTTTCGATATGAGAAATATGTAATATAAATGTAGCTTTTCTATTGAATAACAGTCAACTCGTGTGCAATTTGCATGTGACCAGTTTCTAGAGAACCTGTAACACCTCTCTCTTTGTCCTAGTGTGCAGAGTATGGTCGGTAGCAAATGGCGCTCGGATGCAGCGTTAACCAACACTGATTTGAGGGACGTAGAAAAGTAAGTCGATCCTTTGTCCTATTTGAATATCGCCCCGCTTATTACTATCGTTTTGTTTTGTTTTTGTAACGTTGATGATGAAATATTATAGTGCTATTTACTCAGCGAATGACCATGTTATTCAGTATATATTTTTTTTTGATATTATGACTCATAGATAAACTAGTTGGTGGGACTTTTGCGCAAAAGATTTTTGGCTAAGCGTACTTACGGACAAACGTAAACATTTATCAATTTTTATTTGCTTTATTTGTTCCTTTTTTCTTTATTCTTTAGTTTTATAGCGATGCGGATTAAAAGACAGTTTAAATATGTACATGAGTATAGCACATATGTCCTTTTAATTAAAATCAATATAAAAGGTAAAATTGCTTTGAGGGATACATTTTTAGATTTATACGCAAAAATATATGTAGATTACGGCCACTAAATTATACATATAGTTAAGACAAGCACGCCAAACTCTTTATTATTTAGTATGTAATAAAATGTTTAACAGCTATATCAACTATGCGCCATTTTCTTAACATGCAACGCTGGCTGAAAACTGAAATGGATTTTTTGATTCATAATGCGAATTTACAGTCTGTGGCTACTTGGCGATATTTTTAATGGGAATACATTTTCCAAAATTTATATTGTTATTTCAAAAATTACCTCTAATCTTAGTATGCACAAGTGCACAATGCGGGTTGGCGACTTCTTTATGCTATTTGATTTTGGGATGTTATCTTTGACTTCCATAAAGATATGACTAATACCAAATCCACAGGAAACGTATAAAGAGGGTGTTTTGAAAAGTTCGCCGTCCAAGTACCTATATAAATTAAAGTTTGAGCAAAAATATTTAATTATTTTTCATCATTATACTTATCTAGTTATTTATGTACATAACTTCACTTTATATCCGTTCTACAATACTAGATTAGACTGGCATAAGCAATATGCTAATCTTGTAAAATTATTCCTCAAGGACCTAAAAAATTATTTACCGCAGCTTTTCGACCCCTTCATTAGATGAAAATTTGTAAAAGACCAAAGGAGCTAAATCAGTAGGAATAACCTGCATAGGAAATAACACAAACGTATTTGAGCAATAGATTCAACAGATATGCGATCTAGATGAAATAATAATTTCTTGTACTCTTTGATTTCTTCACATAAAATACTTAAAAATTAAAGTATCTACATTCAATAGTACGATTTACATATATATTTATATATTATGCGATTTTCTAAGTAATTACGACTTTGTATTGAATAAAATTGCAGCAGTCACATTTTTTCGATGAAATTGTACATAATGATAAAAATGTCATGTTCTTCACACTGATTTTGACGCGAGAATTTTTGATTAAAAATTAGGGTGCCTTTTCGCTATTGAGTCAAAATAAAGTGATAAAATTAAAATTTCAAATCAAATAAATTACGGAGTTTTTAGCAAATTTCGTGAAAAAAACCATTTTTGTAAAAGATAAAATTGTTAATCCAAAAACTTGGCTATTTGAATTTTTGACATAAATGTTGAGGTTATGTGAAAAAAAGTGTAAATACAAAAATTGTAGATTTTTTATTACTACAACTTTGTCGTTTAACTTTTTTCCAGTTTTTTTGTTTACCTTGTAGTTTTGCCGTAAAGCGAGATAAACCGTGTTTACCCTTAAAAGTCACCCTCCCCCATTTTCCGAACCCCGATGACCCGTAATTAATTTTTCCTTTCATTTTTATCATATCCCCTTCCCTCCTTTTCTAATGAGTTTCATCTTACTGTTATTTTTCTTTTGGTTACAAAAATTATCGACTCTGGTCTGCTTAAAGATGACATCATACATTGACATCATCATAAATTGCTTGTCAAGAAAATTGCCTTTGCTTTCGCTGGAGTTGTCTTATCAGATTTTTTCCACTGCTTGGTTTGTTTATTTGATTCTGGGGTATAATAATGAACATAGTTTTCATCTATGGTCACCAACCTATTAAAATTTTTGAAGAAGAACCTCAGAATTTTCCAAACAGTTGAGGGAAAATCGTTTTTGCTCGATCTAAGCAATTTTAGGACCCACCGAGTGGGGCACCTGTAGGAAAAATGCCGGTTACTTGACCATGATGTTTTATGTTCATACAAAAAGCTTATAGGCTAGTGGCTCTTTTTCACTTAAATCGCAAATGTTACCACAAAAATGTGGCATTGTGATAGCCAAAAGACAAATGAGCCTAACGTAGAGAGTAAAAAGTAAAATAAGAATAAATTAAATTAAAAATGAGGCTGCGAACTTTACAATCCACCCTCTTAATGTTCAATATAATTTTTAATAGTTTTTGTTATTAATGTAATTATGGAGCATATCAATTATATGAAGCAATTATATGGAGCAATTATATGAAGCATTATACTGTTATTTCTTATCATTTACTGATTTCCGGATAATTTTCAGTACGCCGACATCTGCGCCGGCTGCGGAATCAAATCGTATTGACGAGCCAACTGAGGTTGCCCAAGTAACTCCTGAACACGTTATACCGAAGGCGGAGGCCACCCCTGGCACCGTATAGGATGTACTGCAGTGCTCTCAATCCCCAACCACGACGACCACCAACGCAACCGCAGGACGACGACAACGATATGGCCTACGAGGATGGTGTTAACGACATAGTCGGCGAAAATCATCGTGACAGCCCGGATGGTGTTAACGACATCGTCGGCGGAAATCATCATGATAGTCCGGATGGTGTTAAGGACATTGTCGGTGGAAATCATCATGATAGTCCGGATGGTGTTAACGACATCGTCGGTGGATATCATCATGATAGTCCGGATGGTGTTAACGACATCGTCGGCGGAAATCATCATGATAGTCCGGATGGTGTTAACGACATAGTCGGCGAAAATCATCATGATAGTCCGGATGGTGTTAACGACATCGTCGGCGGAAATCATCATGATAGTCCGGATGGTGTTAAGGACATCGTCGGCGGAAATCATCATGATAGTCCGGATGGTGTTAAGGACATTGTCGGTGGAAATCATCATGATAGTCCGGATGGTGTTAACGACATCGTCGGTGGAAATCATCATGATAGTCCGGATGGTGTTAACGACATCGTCGGTGGAAATCATCATGATAGTCCGGATGGTGTTGAAGATACCGTCAGTGGAAATCATCATGATAGTCCGGATGGTGTTAACGATATCGTCGGTGGAAATCATCATGATAGTCCGGATGGTGTTGAAGATACCGTCAGTGGAAATCATCATGATAGTCCGGATGGTGTTAACGATATCGTCGGTGGAAATCATCATGATAGTCCGGATGGTGTTAACGACATCGTCGGTGGAAATCATCATGATAGTCCGGATGGTGTTAAGGACATCGTCGGTGGAAATCATCATGATAGTCCGGATGGTGTTAACGACATCGTCGGTGGAAATCATCATGATAGTCCGGATGGTGTTAACGACATCGTCGGTGGAAATCATCATGATAGTCCGGATGGTGTTAACGACATCGTCGGTGGAAATCATCATGATAGTCCGGATGGTGTCAATGACATCGTCGGTGGAAATCATCATGATAGTCCGGATGGTGTCAATGACATCGTCGGTGGAAATCATCATGGTAGTCCGGATGGTGTTAACGACATCGTCGGTGAAAGTAATCATGACTGTCGGGATGGTGTTAACGTCATCGTCGGCGGAAAGCATCATGATTGTCGGGATGGTGTTAACGACATCGTCGGTGGAAGTCATCGTGATTGTCGGGATGGTGTCAACGACATCGGCGGCGGAAATCATCATGATAGTCCGGATGGTGTTAACGTCATCGTCGACGGAAATCATCATGATAGTCCGGATTATGTTAACGACATCGTCGGCAGAAGTCATCATGAAAACGAGGATATGAATATCGTTGGCAGAAACGACGAAATAACCAGAAATAATAATGTTAATCCCGACGAGCGGGTGTACGTTGTAGTGAATGGGCACAACCGTGAAAATATTCAAAATTTAAACGGCGACATCGACAATCCTATTATCGACCCGGACAACCCTGTTATCCATGTTGACGATGATATTATCGTAATCGACGACCACGCCATTATTGACTTCAACAACCTTGTTATCGATGTTGACAACTACGATGTTGACAACTACAATGTTATCGATGTTGACAACTACCCTGTTATCGATGTTGACTACTACCCTGTTATCGACGTAGACTACTACCCTGTTATCGATGTTGACGACTACCTTTTTTTCGATGATGTCAACTACCCTGTAGTCGATTTTAACGACGACTTTATCGACCTTGACGACATTGAAGACGAAGACCGTCCTGCTATCGAAGGTGACAATTACCCTGCTTTTGACCAACCTCTTAACGACATGCGAGGAAATATTGTTATCGACGTTGACGGTGAGCATGACGTTGAAGACATACTTCCTGCCCTACGTGCCCTTCGTTTCAACGGTTCAGCGGTTCGGGTGTCCCGTTCGGGGTAAGTACTGTTACGAGCTAGGGGCTCGGGATAGGTGTGGAACGCCGATCGTTTAAATGTTCACTTTATTGATGCCAACAATAAAGTGAATATTAAAATTTTTCGTCACTGTCCACCATCCTGTTAACTCACTATTCACTTCACTTTTCCACTTTCCTCTTTACTGCTCTTATTTTTCGGGTTCCTCCATTAACTACCCGTCTTGCGCGCTCCGAGCCCCTTTTATCGTCGGAATTTCGTTCGCTTTTTAAATAAAGTTCTCGAAATCGAGTTTTATTTCTTTCTACACTAATAATTTAATATAATATCATACGTCATTCCAAACTATTCAATCCCTTAATCGTAACAGTACCACCACCTAACAGAACACCGGCTTGATGTGAGAGTGTTATACTTCTGCGTTTCGTCTTTTGAGTGAGGTAGCCCAGTTTATTACATTTGCAACACCCTACGGGTGTTGCAAATGTCAATGGGCGGCTCTTATCACTTAAAATCAGGTGAACCGCCAGATCGTTTGTCACGTTCTCACATAAAAAAAAACTCTGTTATCACTTAAAGACTATCCTGTGATCGACGTTGACGATGTCTATTAACGACGTGGAAGGCCCTCCTGTTATCGAAGTTGCCGAAAACTCTGTTAACGATTTCGACAACCACCACATATAACACGTTGACTCCCACCCTATTCACTATGCCGATCATCGCCATATTAATGACACCGACGACGGCCTAATCTCCTAATGTTGTGTAATCACATTTACATCGTCTATTGCCGTCGTATTGAGCGGATTCTATTATTGAATAATCGAATATGTATGCATAATCAACGATAGTCTGCTACCACTTTACCCGGTTAGAGCCCGTCACATTCAAGCTTGTGGTACTCTCCAAAATTAAATTCAAATTCATCCCAACTGCATGTATATGATGGCAGTATATACTAATATACTTTAATTGATGATTTGTATGTGTATTATATTGTATTCTTTTTTTAACATACATTCCACCACACAAAATCCAAAGACTGATGCAAAAGTAATCTTATTAATTATACATTATTTTACGGGGCCACGTTTATGTTACGTCTATTATTGAAGCTCACAGGGTGGTTTACAGTACTCTGATGTTTCTTTTTGTACTTAGTTTTTTTTTAATTCTCTATACTAAATAATGGGGGAATTTTGAAATTTACTTTCACCACGGAACAGGATTGCCATTTAAATACGATAAGTGCGTGCGCCCTGTGTTGGCCCGAAATTTACGTCGTAAGTTACTCGGATTGAGCCGCCTTGATTTAGATTAATACAGTTAGAATTGCGTTAGATTTTGTACCTTTAATTTTTCCATCATGTTTAATTTCAATTTCAAGAACATCGGAAATTTACCCCGTTACAGAAGTAACATTTATGATTTTTTATTATTTAGAGTATTTTAAGACAACTCATGGAACAAAAATATTTTTACTGAAAAAATTAACAAAAAATAAAAACCGGACTATAGGGTACAAAATAGTTATCAACGAATTTGATTTAAAATGCCTGAAACGTAACGCATAAACGAAGTCATTAATGGAACTGTGGCGATACGCTGGTTATTTTACAGGCAGCTATGGTAATAGGACAAGTTTTAATTCTATATTTTTTATTTTGTTGCCATTAAATTCAAGTGTACAAATATATTATATTTTTCTTTTTTTCAAAATTATGTCGCGATACGTTTATGCTGAACGGTGCGCTGAGCGAGCTCAGTTAAAGTTAAGGCATAACCTTACAGTACAAAATACGATATTGTGTATATTATACATCTTTTTACGTATGCTTTACTTAGTGTTTAAGTTTTTTTTAATATTAAGTTGTCATTTAAGTCAAACAAACACATTCGAACAATTATTTTACGTACAATTTTAGTTGTATACATTCTCTTTATTATTTTTTTATAATTTTATTAACAAGGGTTGTTAGGTATTTTAAGGAAATTCGTACCTCAGATGTATCGAGCGACTGTTCTTGGTTAATTTTTGTGCACTTTCTTCGTACTTTACGGAGGACTTGCTAGTTTTGAGTTTCCCTTGCTTGGAAGCGTAGATTTTATGATTCTGGTCTGCCAGCGTTGTTTAAAGCTTTAATTTAAGAAAGACTTGTCCCATCGTAACGAAGTCGGTAAAACGTAACATAGTTATTAGCTCTCTTCAGTGAAAATTTAGCAAACATCTAGTTGTAAAATTTGATTATATCCAAGTCCAAATTCACATGCGGTGTACAATTTATATATCTGCGTTTTGGCAATGATGCTTTCACGTTTTTAAACTCAGGATCATTAAAGTATATTTTACTCTTGTCATATTCTATATAGAGCGTGCTCAACAAATTGTATATTCACATTAATAATAAATTACTTAATTGTACCGAGATAATCGTAACATTAAGGATATCGATTTGAAGTCCACAATTAGTACACCGCTCCGGGAATGGATTGAATTCTTTTTTTTTACTTTCGATACGTCCCTAGGTCATTTAAGGTTTTGGTATATCTAACCATTAAATTTAAGATAAACTAACAAATCATCGAAGTCTTATAATTATTGTTTTCCTTTTACATTCCATTAGTTTTAATACAGCATAATCAATCTAAAAGGTTTTGTCTTATATTTTTTGTGAAGATTTTTATATAAGTACTCCTAGTTTAAGTTGTCTTCTTTACATATATTTTGTTTGAAATATCAAAAGAGATTATTACAATGTTTATATAAGGAACAATCTATTTTTTAGTAGTCTAATGTTGTGATGATTTATACTTCTTTGTTGTTCGTTATATCTCACGCGAACGTTGTAATGGAAAAGTCGCGAATTACTTCTTTTCAATCATTTTTACATGGCCATCAAGACGTAACCAGATAATAGGCTGTAATCTATACCATTAACTAACATAATTTTTTTTTGTAAGCGTTACTTGTCCGCTAGAATCGCACCGGAGAAGTATAAATTATTACGCGCGTACGCGTTAGCGTGCACGCACCCATCTCATTTACCAAATTTTGTTTATACCAATGCTCTTTTTTAGTTCATTACGAAGATAGGGTGCACCTTTCCGACCCCTTTGATAGGCCTGACGCTAAAGCGTTTAGGCGATTAATATTTCGTAAGCTCAATGTTGCCCGAGTGTCTACAATTTAATGTAAGTTTTAAAGATCTTCGATTATCTTAAATACTCAACAATAATGGCCAAATGGATCATCGTGCGCGTATTGTGTATTTGCATCTTATGATCGTTTGGTTATAAATGTTGCGGCAATTGCTGCTCGGAGGTCGCTCCAAAACTGAACGCTAAGCCCGATTTCGTTGGGTAACACGTGTTCTGCACGGAGAAACAACTTCTCTCATATGCTTCTATTCTTACAACGGAAACCGATGCAACGGGCAAACCTCTGTTAGTGTCATAAGTAAATACCGGAAAATACCGCCTGATTAACAGTTTTAACCATTCCATTTTCCATTCGCTCTTGTGAATCTACTATAAATATATGTACGTGGTAAATGATATGCTCAAATATTTGACTTTGTACTCGTATTTTACGATATTGTATGTATGTCCTTAAAGCGGTAGTGTTAGTAAGTAAGTTATATCGGATATTTCCGTACACACTTTATCTCATACTGTTTCTATAATATTTATGTCTATCATTGTCTACAGTTGGGTAGTTATATGTGAAATATCGTCATGCCCCCATGTATTCTAGATTGTAAATTAATGTATTATCGTATGTAAGCGTCATTTAATGATGACGTATTTTGTATTGAATTAAATAAACAAACACAATGTATGTTCTTATATCATATTATTATTGTAAATCTGTATAATCGTACAATTAATGTCAATATTAATTTATCAATGACTTAAAACTTGTTTACTATAAATGTCTCTCTTGATGTAATCGATTATGTAAACGGAAATCGATTTGTGTTGTATGTTTCTGTACTGTCTTACATTCCAATATATGTGTTTAATTTATTGTCGAGGTAAATTATTAAACCGAGGTAAATTATTTATTGTCGAGGGAACGCTGTCCTTGTTCGATTTCGTGTGACATTATTACATATGCGTTTGGCTACCGCGTAATGTAATTTTTGATTAGCGGAATCGTTTCGGAAAACAGCGTATATATGTATTTGTATTAGAGACACATTCTAAAATGATAAGCATTTTGTGTATTGTATTCGAAATGGACAAGTAATAAATATTTCAAGTACTTTTCAATTTTTAATAAACAACGAGCGGGCAGTAGGTTTGTCCCATAGTACTAAGTTTAAATTTAGGCATGCGTATCTGACATATATCCACTTCATACGGAATCGTCGAGATTTCATAATAATTGTTACTTGTCCGGCCCAACGTCAATAATTTACCACTTATGTGGTAGGTGGGGGTACCCTTTTATTCAAAGAATAAAACTATATTTAAGTCATGTATGTGGTGATGTTTTCGTCCGTTCGAGATTGAATCTCATTTAATGCTAAAGGCTGCTATTGAAGAAATGTGATATTTAGGAAGGTTGGCTCATGATTGCATAACGTTGGAGTATCGTTATTAACGTTTAGCAAAGCTTTAATTGAAGGAAAACATTGATATTTTAACAGCTTTATATCGTCTAGGATTGTCTATCACATTTCTTGTTCCTCACACAGTGCATTATACATTGATTTCTCTATAAAACTCATATGCGTTGTGATTTTAAACTCGAACGTTACGTTAGATTGTAAAATTATTATTTTCCTTCATCAAGAAATTTGCCAAAAAATTGTCAATTAATTAATTTCGATTCTGTTAGGATCGTAGTTTGAAGTGCCGATAGCATATTTTATATTCAAATTGAGGATAACACACATTCATAGCGAGGATAAGATGGTTAATATCAGAGTGTAATCATAGTGTCAAAGCCTATACCAGCTTACTCGACAGTATTTCGAACACGAAAATTCTACTACATTTAACACGATAATATAATATCTATTCAACATTGTATGTTAATATAATATCTATACGCAATTTAGAAAAACGGATTGACCGTTGGTATCTTTTGCGTGTTTGTGTACTCTCTAATCTCTTTGCCTCTCTGTATTGAGCTCTCTATATTTTGAATAATATATGTATTCATTATAAGTGTATTGGTAGATCTTAAGATGTCTATCCTTCCAAAACAATTTTGTGCCACTTGTCGACATTGTTCTTTATTTTCAAATCTTTCAGGGCAATGTTTATTTTTGATTGTGGCGTTGCTATTTATGTTCTACTCAAATCATTGTAGTTTATCATAAATGATTACCTGTAACTTAGATTATTATACTACAACATATGTATCGAAGTATATTTAACCATTTGTAAATTAATGATCTTCTACTACGCTAGTCCCGCACAATAATGAATGCTATAAAATTTTAACTCCAAAATTGCAGGACTATCATTTAATTAGTTTGAAGGCAATTAATCGTCAATTTAATGAAACATCATATCCGTAATAAGTCGGGAGTGGGAGATCATTAGAATAAGTTAGTAGTTACGAATTCATTCAGTATTTATCTTGTCGTATATTCACTATTAACATAATAAACTCTGTGGAATAAACTTTTATTATAATTTATTTTTTGTTGGTATTGCTTTTTTATATTTGTTTTAAACATAAATATTTAATTTTAACAAGCTTAGAGAATCGACGATTCTCACATGATTTATGCATTCCAATATCTTCGATATGTATATGTATATATTGATATATCGATTGTGTTCTTAATTTCAATGTGCTCTCATTTATACTCATCAAATTTTTTATTTTTTTATATTAGTTTTGTACGAGTAATAAATTATACTTTTCTATTCGATCAGTTTTATTTATTTCTTTTTATTTACGCCTGTTTTATAATTTTTAATTGAATACAAACTTGTTTATTTACTATGTTCTTTTAAATCATACGTTTTCGTCTCATAGATTTGAATTTCACGCATCACTGCCTTGAAAATGTGTTAAGGATTTGGTCACTATAATACATAATCCGTTTGCTACTAAAATTGACTCTAGGTGTCACAAATTCAGCACCCTTAAATAATAAAATCTTGCGACTTTGATTGTGGTTTTCAGTTAGGATACGAGAAAAGTGCGCGTAGGTGCCCTGATGCCCTCTGTATCGAGGAGGCCTTTGCCCAGCAGTGGGACATGTATAGGCTGTTACTTTACTTTTTTTACGAGAAAAGGTAGCGGGGAAAGCGACGCGTCTCATCGTATCCGCAATAGGGGTGTGTTGCGGAAATAAATACCTTAAATAAAGCCGAATCTTATAACATTACTAACCACGTACATCATTAATAACAATTGATTTTGAACCAGATATCAATGTGGTTCAAGTTGTTGCATATTAAAATTTACAATAAATGACGTAGATAAGGATGTAGTTATTTCTTACCTATAGAACATCACTTTTTTCTTCATTCGCACATTAATACACCAGACGAAACGCGACTATTCGTTGCATGAAACAGTTAACAGCTGCTGCGTGGCCTATTACTATACTATATACTACATATTATTCATTAACCTTTTTTTTAATTTGAAAATGCAAAGCGAGCCTGTGGTTTACCTGATGTTAAGTAAATACTACCGCCCAGGGGCATCTGCTACACCCGAGGGTTTGCAGATGCGTTGACAACCTTTTGAAAATTGGGCTCCGGCTACCTCACTCACCGGACGAAACGCGAAAGTATTATACCTCCACTTTACGCCGGTCTTCTGTGAGGTCGCGGTACTTACCCGGACGAGCCTGCCCATTCGTGCAACAGCCGAGGCTGTTGTACTGTTGCTGCGTGGCCCTACCACCGTTAAACCGTTTTGGTAAAGAGATATTGAACTTTAGGGCAGGTTTCGGTTTATTAGTTTAACAATTATAATTCCATTTAGAAAATGTACACGAAACGTGAGGAGCTTACATCTAAGGCCCCTACCATCAACCTCACCTGCACGTGGTACATCCTGCTAATGTACGGACGAGGCTCTGGCCGATTCATGGCGGTAAACCCGTATATTAATGCTGGAATCCATAAATATCAATCCCGATTGCGAGCAGCAGTGCCGTCAGAGAAAGATTCCAGCAACTGCGGTCACCAATCCGCCTGCCAATCGTGGTGACTAGGCAGATTTTTCCCCAATGAAAACCAACTCAGATTTGAGGCCCCCAGTTCCCGGTTGTTGCAATATTCCAGGCCACGGTACCGGTCATGGTAACGGTGCGACAGGGGATGCTAAGAATCCCCGGGCTAAGGCAGGGTACCATAAGCGATTCTACCTGGCTATTTTTAACGGACGCTCTCTGCGGTTGAACGAACACCTGACCGACCTGGAAGTAGAGCTAAGTCATATTAACTGGCACATAATGGGTTTATCGGAAATCCAGGGCGAGGAAATGATAGCACTAGATGCTGGTCACTTGTACTACTTCCGAAAAAGACATCAACTATCCCAAGGCTATCTGGAGCCGACACGTGTTAGAGTGGACACCACGGTTAGGAGAACGTAGTGTGGAACGGCCTACAGCACGATGGACTGACGACTTAACGTAGCGGGCAGCGGATGGATGCGGGCTGCCCAGGACCGGGATAGTTGGTGCAAGTTGGCTTACGTTCAGTGCAGTGGACGGCAAATATATAATTACATATTTCAATCATTTTATGTATGTTTGTATAACTAAAAAAAAAGGAAAAAGTTAACTGGCGCGATATTTCATTTAGGGTATACTGGACGAACCTATGTCCCACCTCCGTCTTCCTGTGACCAAGAGAGTTATTTTGAAAAACTCCCTCTCAACCTGAATGGCTCACGTTGTATGGGTATGTTCACTTTGTGCTAAGTTTAAAATTCAATAGAAACAATTTTGGTTTCATGAAGATTTACTATGGATGATTCAATGTGAGTTAAAAAAACATTAATTATTTAAAAGTTAGTTTAAAAGTTATATTCTTTCGTTTTTAAAACAAATAAAATATGTTTGTAATTTATAATAATTTTTGTTAAATTCGTTATTTTTTATGTTCTATTATAAAAACTAATGAATTTTGCAATTACAAATATGAAAAATAAATATTGCTATATTAGTATTAAAACTAAAAGTTTGCGTTAATGATTTTCCTTTAAAAATCTATTGGGTCATGTATTCTTACAGTAAATACATTCATGGAAATACATAAAATGGCTAATCTAGGTGACCATACTAGCGTGGTGTTTGATCTTGGTACACAAAACACAAAGGCAGGTTTTGCCGGCGAACCATTGCCTCGATGTGTTATTCCCACAACGATTGGTCGGTAAGAATACTACTTTTAGTTACAAAAATTGAATATTCGTTTTTCGATTCATTTACCTTTACTGTGGAAAGCTTTTGCATTTGTTGAGTGAGGTAAGCGGCGCCCTCCTACTTATGGATTGGGAGCTCTCTCTTATAAGTTAGACTAAGGTGACGGTGGAAGTATTGTAAAGATGAAGGCAGTAGATGGTGAAGGCGTATGTCACCATAACCAATGGTGCATGTGGCGTTTCCCAATGCGGAGGGGTGTAGTGGTCTCGTGAAACTCTTAAATGATATTTTTGCCAAATGTGTTTAAAAGACATTTACTTTTATTCAGGTGTCGTCGGAGTGGTTTGTCGGATGGTTTTCCCGATTTGGTTTTTGGAAACGACGCTATAAAATTGCGAGGGGTGACAAACTTAAACTGGCCTATATACAATGGTATTGTCAGAGAATGGGACGATGTAGAGAAACTTTTGCACTATATATTTTACACAGGACTTCATGTACCTCCAGAAAAAGCAAACGTTATGTATGTCATACATCCATTGACCTCGAAAAAGGATAAGTATGTTTTTGAAGTCTTAATAGTCGGCTATTGCTTTATGATTATCTACAATAATGACAAATAATAACGAAATTGTCACCTAACAAATATTGCGGCATGATGACAGGAACTCTAACAGCTTTTTGTCGCTGGTTAAAAACGGTAACTTGTCCATTTCCTGCATCGTTTGCAACAAGAAAACCAGTATATAATCTTTTAAAAAAACTTAAGGTGTGACATCTTCACTAGCCTAAAATCTCTATAGGTTGTGGCAAAACTAAATAATCATGTACACTAACGCCCGGTTTCTGAAACACTGATCATCGTAGATATCAACTAATGAGCTGTCAAATGCCTTTTTAAATTTCATTTTAGTTGCCAAAAGGACGGTTAAATTCTGTGAATTAACCAGAATAAACTTATTAATGATAAGAATTATCAATTCAAAGAGTTTAGCTATCCTTTTGGCAACTAAAATTAAATTTGTAAAGCCATTTGACGAAGTACAATGTTACAATGAGTCCCAAATGAAAGATTTTTCCCCGTTGGCATAAATTTTAAGAGATAAAAGTCAAGTAATGAAATATCAATATCATGATTTAAAATATGACGAGACTCTAAATTGTTAGTATTTATGATGACAGGGGCCTTTCTAACACAGTTCTGACTACAATGTGCAATAATACTATATAATATAGTGTCTGATTTACATTGAAACTTATAATTAAAGTTTGAAAGGTCGTATGGCTTTTATTATTTACCAGGGAGAAAATAACGGAAATTATGTTCGAGTCGTTTATGGTACAAAACATATATTTGGGAACTTCGCCAGCCCTAGTTTTACATGCTAGCGGAAGAACCTCTGGTGTTGTTTGGGAGAACGGTTATTCCTGTTCCTATGTAGCTTCAGTGTTTGAAGGTTTTCTTTTGAAAAACGCTACAACAATATCTCAAGTAAACGGTAACGCGTTAACAGATCAGCTTCGTGATTTGATGGCCAGCGTCGGATATTCCTTCACCACACCGGCAGAACGAAAGCTTTTGGAGTGTATGAAGGTAATAGTTTATTTCATGTTGAAAACCTTGGACTTTAAGTAGTTTTTTGAAGTTATTACAAAAATATATTAGGGGTGAAATTTTAAGCGCGCACACCGACCCTCAAAAATCGACATGATGAAGTTGCGAAGCAATCAACTTCATGGCATTACCATAGGAACTAAAACGCCTTTTTGACATTTACCAATAATTCCAAGTTATTCAGATAACCGTTATCAATTGCAATTAATGTCTTTATACACTAAAAAAGTATAATGTCTTACGTGCGTACATAAGTACACACATTTTTTTTTATCTACACGGAGCTATTGATTTTTATGTAACAAACGTTGCAAACTAACAATTGTCTCAACCGTTAGTAAATCGACATTCGCAAAACTAAAGGAGTTACGTATGAGTGAGGTTTAAGTGTTAGGGCCATTCAGCGGCTTCAGCTCTTGCCTGAATGGGCAGGCGCGTTCGGAGTTCGTAACTTTTCACATAAAAAAAATGTTGAGGAAATATTTTTGATATCTTTTACCAGATCACAAGTATTAACCATGCGGTGGAAATGGCTGGAGTCGAACTATAAATCTATTAATATCATTTTATATATTACTCTATTTTATATGTAATAATCCGATTTCGATTTATTTTAGACATCCTACATGCTTTTATTTTTTTATCAGGCACAATTCTGCTATGTCGCCAGAGACTATGAACAAGAAATAAAATCTTTTGACACATCTGGAGAAAACACAATTAAATTTGAATTGCCAGATGGCCAACATGTCCTGCTCGGTGAAGAAAGGTTTAAATGTCCTGAAATTCTTTTCCAGCCTACCACGTTCGGTTTGCAATGCCCTAGTATTGTTGAGGATATTTTCCAGAGTATTAAAAAGTGCGATATGGATTACAGGGCACTATTTTATAAAAATATTGTATTATCTGGTGGTACCAGTTTATTTCATGGGTTGTCAGAGCGGTTGTCACTAGAGTTACGTAAACAAGTTAAAGATTTGCCCGGTATAACTTCCTATGTTGATGCAATGCCTTCAAGGAACTTAGCTGCGTGGGCAGGAGGGTCCATTTTGGCGTCGTTGAGTTTTTTTAATGGATTTTGGATGTCGAGAGAGGAGTACGACGATACTGGTGCAAGTCGAGTCGCGTACAAGTTCCTTTGATCTTTTTGTGAATAATAAATACGTGTTTCAAAAGAAATGTTGTTTTATTAAAATGCAAGAAAGGAGAAAGCGTATAGCTTACATATAATCTTGGCCTTAGGTTAGAAAAATATGAAAGTGGTGCAAATCGATGATATTTCATACTATAGATATGTTATACGCTTATAAAATAAATGGTCGAAAGTGTTCCAAATACAGCGACAGCACAGGGACGAAGCTGCTCGCGTCCGTAAGAGTGTACTTAAAGCATGATACCCTACACTTGGCACAAAGCCATGCTGCCAAGCAATTCGTCGTGTTTTAGTACGATGTCTGGTGAAGCCGTATGGGGCATGGCTCTGAACAGCTGCCTTGTGAAGAAGGGTGCTCCACTGGCCGCCCGCAGTTAGTTGGGGGCCCAAGTAGAGTGCAGGCCAATCGCGCTCCATCGTGCCGGTTGTTGTCCGGGTGAAGGGACCCGATGGCAATCCCTGGATAGGTTCGGGCGTCCCTGCAGTCTCCAGATCAAGCCCCCTGTGGCACTGTAACTCTGAATGTGTTGTTGGGTAACATCGCAGGGCCTTTTTGGTCTCTTGCCAAAGTGGTCAAAGATTTCTGTCGCTGCCTCCGTTGGTCAAACCGGTTGGATCTGTGGCACATGTGAGCCAAGAAAAGTCCGATTTATTTGCCTCTCTATTTGCCCACAATTTACGTCTGGACCCTGGGAGCAGTTCACCACCATCACTCCCTCATGATAGAGGTTCGTATAAAAACCGCGAGGCCTTAGAAGCCTTTAGGAGTCCAGACGTGAACAAAGCTAGTGGCTCAGACGGTATACCGGTGTTAGTTCTGAAGGCTTATGCACCCGAGTTGTCTCCTGTTCTGACACGTCTGTTCCGCCTTCATTTGAGACTGGAGTAGTCCCTAAGTCCTGGAGCTGGCGAATGTACAGCC
>CAKOGK010000001.1:0-51766 GCA_933534255.1 Iphiclides podalirius | reverse complement strand
TCCATTCTTTATCTGCATTAAGATCAGGTAGAAAGAATTTTATTTTAATAATTTAATACATTCTCGAATCGTCTGGTGAGCGAGATAGCCGGAGCCCTATTTTCAAAAGGTTGTCAACGCATCTGCAAACCCTTGGGTGTAGTGTAGCAGATGTCCATGGACGGTGGTATTCATTTAACATCAGGTGAACCACCTGTTCGCTTGGCAACTTTTCATATAAAAAACTACAACTTAAAATAAACATTTAATTTTGCCTTCGCAAACTTGCCTGGACATTGAATGCTTACATAAGTGCAATCGATAGCACCTAACACTCGCCGATATTGCGGTATACTATAAAATTTGCTCACACTATTTTGGTGAACTGCCGCCACGTGCTAACGTGCCTCAGATATCTGCACCGCGTCACTACACCGCATCAGGTAAATAACTTTTATGTAATGCGTTGTATTTGCGCAGCGGACCCGCATAGGGATGGGTTATTGGGAAACTTCCATCAATACATTTATTTGTGTATTTTCACTACTATCATAAGCGCACGCGGTTCTGCCCTTTAAAACTTATTTCATTGACTGTAATATAATATGATTATTTTCTTCAGTTAGCGTCCACAGAATGGAGGGTAGCAAAAATATTTATTAATAAAGTTTTACATGCACTGATGAACTGGTTGGAATTGTTAATGCAAGTGCAATACCAATACTAATATAATCTACGTACTACGAAGTCCAATACCATTACTACGTATTTGACAAAAAAAAATTCGAGCGAATCTTGATTTAAATTTCTTGAAAAAATGCTTGTTTTATAATCTTTATTTACAAATGACCACATCTCTTTTGCCAGAACTGTCAGAGGCTAAGGTAACTGAATTAACTTTAAAGCTCACAACTATTGAAAGTCTGTCAACGAAGTTTGATTCACTGCAATCTTAGATCGAGATATTAAATTCAAATGATATGTCAAGTGAAACCGATGAACGAGATAGTATTGAAAGTGAACGGTTTTAACATTTGGCTGCAGCACAAGTTTTAGCAAAAGGCTACAACCAAGGTCCACATGATGAAAATAGCCGTAGGCCTAGAGCCGATCCCGTTAATTCTGACTTTGAGCTGGGTTTTAAATGACTACAAATTCAAATATCTAAATTTAACGGCACGTGTTTCCGGTGGTTAGAACTTCATTCTTACACATTTTTTAACTTGATACAAAAAACGAACGCATAAATGATGTACATAAGTTTCATTATTTGCTATCTTATCTGGAGGGCGACGCCGCACGTGTCTTTTTTAATCTAGAAGTTTCTTTTGCCAATTGTACTGAAGCTTGGAATTTGCTTCTTACACGCTATGATGAAAAAAGGTTCTTATTCATCACCACATTGATTCATTATACAACATTCAGCCTATCACACGAGAGTCAGAAAAATCTTTACGCTTTTTAGTGGATTATGTAACTAAAAATTTGCGAGCCTTGCCAGTTTGAGCTTGTCAAATAAAAATTGGGATCCTCAAATAGTGCATACAGTGTCATCAAAATTAGATAATCAAACATTGCGTAAATAGGAAGAGTTAAGGAACAAAATTAAAGGTGAACCAACTATTGATGAATTTCAAAACTTTCTCATTGATCAAGCCAATGTGTTAGATTCATTAAACCGAAACAAAGTAAGAAATAATAATATTCACAGTGTGCATATGGTGCTTGTATTTACATGAGATCAATAAGTGAAAATAATGAAGTAAATGTTAGCTTGCTTTGTGCTAAGTGTAAAGTGGCGCCGCTTAAACCCACCACCATACCTCGTTTGGAGCTCTGAACAGCCCTATTAGCTGCTAGGTTCGTCAAAGGTGTCCTTGATTTTTAGCGCCATTGAGACTATATGTCCTGCAACATATCGTGGGCGTAGAAGGAAAACCCGCTAAGTCCAAAATTCGTCATTTGGAGATAAATGGGTTTGAAAATTCAATAAGTCGTGAAAAATCGCAATCACTAGCAATTACATTTGAGATGTATTTATTGGAAAGACACGAACTTTGAGAAAATCTACACGAAGTGAAAAATACAAAAAAATCATAGGAACAAGAATTGAGTACAAGTTTCATTAAAAAAAAAACACGAATAGGAAATTAAGTTGAGATGGGACGAATTTTGGGATTAAAACTGATTGAGTCGGGGCTCTATCAATCATCTTGTTGATCTCCCTCTTCTTCTGAATGATTCTCGGCATAATCTTCGGCAGTGCTTGATGTTGGCAGCTGTTTGTACCATGGGAAGTCTTCAGGGATTGCTCCTTGTCGGCACAGCTTCAGAAGGTCTTTTTTCTTCTGGACACTAATGGGCAGTCGTTTTTTATACAGTTGAGGAAGCCTAGTGGGTAGGGTACGCGGTCGCCCGATGCAGTGCACAGAAATTGTCTTGTACTCTTCCGAGTGCATGTACTTGTACTCAATTTTCCCCGGTCTATCTTTCCTAAATCGAAAGCTCTTGATTTTTAGCCAGTTGATTCGATCTCCGTTCTCGTCTTTGTTGCGGTTATTGATCACCTGATTAGCCAACGCAGAGAGATCAAAAAACTCCTTAAACTCCATCACTTTGGTATTATAACAACTGGCTCTTTTGGTGTGCCGTTTTGATCTGGCCATTCTGAATATCGTCAACCAGTCTTGCAGTGTATAAACTGGCACTTGCTTTTTTGCTGACTCTATGGCAGAGTGCATATGGAATCAACTTCCATGTAGCTACGGCCACTTTCAAGGAACTTATGCTCGATCACTTCAAGTTTCGTCGTTTGTACTAAGTACAAAAATAAAGCAGCGACATTCTTGTTTCTATTTTGCCCCCCACATGTGTCTGAAAATTTTGTCGAGTGATTTGGCGGCATTACAATCATCCTTCCTCAATTGGTGATTATCGTAATTTTCTTGTAGCATTGCTTTCTCATCCTGGCTACCATTATGATAATTCTCGCAGGTTTGGCACCTATCCTTCTTTGGATGGTAAAAAGATAGGTTGTATTCAGTACCAAATACCCTCTTGTAAATAAACAGGAAAACAGGACGTGGAGATTTTGCTTCTTCGGCACGATCTGGTTCCTCATCCTGAGGCCTGTCTTCATATTCTTTCTTGAATTCCTCTAAGTAGAGCTCATACATCTTTTCAATGCTAAGAGTGGCATCCAGGTACCGTCTGCGGCTTGAACTCCTGGAGTAATGCGAATCCACAGCATGAAAGCTCTCGATGTGTTTCTTGACGATCGTCTTGTTCGCAGGAGCTCGTTTCCCTCGTTTATCTTCACCAACGTACGAGCCATACTCACCTTTATGCATGAGAGCATTATACACGACATCTTTGGATATGCACAGAGTTGAGAGGAAAAATTTTTGGCACATTCTTACATCGTCTCCATTAACTTTAAATCGGTATGACATACTGTTGCTGCGCGGAGCCCCTTCCTCACGAGGTCGTCTTCTTGCAGGAGCTTGCAAAGTTACTTGCCCCAAAATAAAATCCTTCTGCCTTTTAAAATCGTCTAGGCCCCAATAAAAAGCGCAAATGTTTTCCCGCTGAGCTTCTGTGAAGTATTTGGAGCAATGGAAACGACACTTCTGGCAGTTGATTGTTTTCGGAGTTTTGGCAGGTCGTAGCTTTTTCTTCCCTTCGTAAGGTAAACATTGACTTCGCTTACGTTTTTCCATATTACACTGCCATTTTTGTGGATTTCGTCGTCTCCATCTGCTGCCACGGTTTTCGGAAACTTCACAATCCATGACCTCGTTGTACTCCGGTTGGTCCACTTGCTCTACCAGGTTATTTAGAATTTCCTCACAGACCTCTTCAATTGCTTCAACCCTTTCCTCTTCCATGTTATTTTGTGGAGCATTGCTGTGAGCGAGCTCATTGTGTGGAATTGACGAGACGTTCATCAAAGGAATGGATTTGTCTTCTGCATCATCTTTCATCAAGTAGGGCAAAGTATCGATTTCCGTTCCAACTAAAAATCCTTCCAACTCAGTTTTTTTTTCGCGTCCTCTCCTTGATTTTACAGTCGTGATGATGTATTCTTCCGAGACTTTTTCAAAAGATCCCTCGTCATCCAATGATGAAGAGCTGCATGATGACATTGAAGGTGGCGAATAATCAGTGTCTTCGTTCAGTCCTTCATTCTCAGGCTCGATGCATTCAATATCAAATTGCGGAAACGATGGGCCACTATTTAAGAATTTTGAATGAACTTCTTTACCTGATGGCAGCAAGTTCTCACGAGTCATAATTGATTGGCTGAAGTATGGCGTCCTTCTGCTTGCTCTACCTGATGAGGTTGACGGATCATCAACGTTCGGGCGGGTGTTTGTACCGCTGCTTGCTGTGAAAGTAAAATTATTACAATTAATGAAATTCAATAATAATATTTGTAGTGACCTGACTGCGCCTTCCACCGAAGACACAATCTGAAGCTGACCGAATCTGAAACAAGGTTCACGTTGCAAGTTTTTTAATCAACAATTTTTGCGGACCCTCATACTAATTACAACGGTCAAACCATAGTGTGTTTTAATTTACTACTAACGCCACCTATGTATTACAAATAAGAAACTAAATATTATACAAAGCTAAAATGAAATAATTGTAGAATTTGTATTTATGTCTATGCTAATAAAAGCCTTTTATTAAAGTTTATCTAATTTAACTTTATTTAACCAATTTCTGTAAAGTTGCATATAGTAAATTATTTTTTGAAAAATAACGTCATAAAAAAGTTTCACTTCTTACGAGTGTACGCTAGTACACGCACACATTTTTTTTTCATTATAAGTTATGCATTGGAATGTAAAAATAAATATTTGCTTTTTTTTTTCTGACAATTATAAATTTGGCACTAAAGGTGACTCATAATTTTAGTACACAAATTTTTTTACAGACAAACACGTCAGACTTTTTGAATAGCGATTGATCGATTAAACCTTCGCAATCTAAACGTTGAAGTACGTCGGATTCGATGCATAGAATAACTAAGCTATTGAGTCTATTAGCAGTCATTGTAGAACATAAGAAGTTTTTAACTCTCTTCAAACATGAAAACGATCGTTCTACGCTACAATTTGTTACAGCTAATATCATAAATATTCGATAGGCGATTTCCACGTTTGGAACCTCAGTGTACAAGTCGTATGCATGCAACAATTTTAAAAGATCAGAAGGCGAATTCTGTTCCATGATTTTTTTCAGTGCTATAAGCATGGAAGTGCAAGAATTCGTTATTCAATGAGGATTCGACTTCTGAAGAATAAACATTTCTGTCTGTCAAGAATGACATTAAAAGTATTAACTCTAAAATGGTCCCGACTAGTGTTGCACAACCATCGATAGTTTGACTATCGATAGTTGACCTCGAAAACTATTCAGGATATCGATTGCACTACCGATAATATCGTCTAAGTTTATATATTATTACTGTTATCAATAGTATTGGCACTTGGAGAGCCATCGATACTATCGGTAGTATCGACAGTATTGACACGTGACAATACTATCGATAGACTACCGATACTATTGCTTTTACCTTAACTATTCCATCCCTTGATTCATCAGCATGTCATTTTCTTTTTCTTTTATAGAAACTGTTGTTTTATATTTTTGAATTTCTGACATTTTTAAAGCCGTTTTTTCATAGATTTCAAATTGATTTCGCGTATCAGCAACAACTTTGATCAAACCATGATAATCATCGATCACTTCAGCAATGTTACAATCAACTTTTTGCAATTTTTGGCTAACAGCATTAAATCTTGAGAGTAAAAAAAACCAAAGTATCTGCATAAATCATGACTCAAGTTGCTCTAATTGAATTCGAATCCCTTTTGCTTCTTGTCTTGTTATCGCATCTTGTTCGGTATCTTCTTCAAGAATAATCAAAGTCTCAATTATTTCGTTGAAATGTTGATTGAGTACATGAACTGCTTCATATCGGGCTGACCATCTAGTTGCAGATAACGATTTTAATTTAATCTTTTTTTCAGTATGAGATTGTAAAACTTCCCAACGATGCGTTGATACAGTAAATAAGTTGTATAAAGCTTGTACTGTATGAAAGAAGGAAGCAGCTTCTGGCGTACATTCTACTGCGTAAACTCCAACTAAATTCATAAAAAGAGCAGCACAAGGAGCGTGTTCTGCAAGATCATTCATTTCATGAATTCTCGCCTGTAAACCTGGATAAGTTCCTGATACATTGTTCGCGTAGGACTGACTTCGACAGTCTGCAATATTAAGATCAAAAAACTCAAGAGCAGATAATACAGTAACTAGTAAATCTTCAGCTTTATGTCCGGAGTTTTCAATAAACATCAGAAAACGTACAACAGGCGTTCAAGGCCATCTTTTTTTACATATCTGAGAATAAACGAAAGCTGCTATAATAACCTAATATTTCGCTGATTTGACTTCTTGAACAATAATAGAAGATACTTTTCGTTGATAGTACTTTTAACATATAATTTAATTTTTCTGTTTCTGATAACATTGCACCTGCTTGTCTTAACTCATTCACCGCCTTTTCAAAGTCATCGAAAAATAGAGACACTTCAGAATATTTTTTTTTTTAATTTGACACTTTCGAGGTTATGTCGACATACTATTTGCAACGCAGTTGGTTTCTTCAAATACATTTCGTCGAATTTCTGTATTATATCGTAGGCTGAATCAAGTTCACTTATATATTCCAACTGCTTGTTGGTTATTGCACTATAAATATAGTTTGTTGCTTGCTTTAAATCTCTGTCGTCCCACTCATCGTTGGCGGTTGCAATTTTCGCTCTCATTACAACATCCTTGCACTTTTTGAACAGCAGAAACTTGAGTATTCGTATTTTTCAATTACTATAATCTGGTACAGATCGAAAATTGGAATATTTATATCACTATTCTTAGTCGCCATTTTTTTTTTCTTGTTCGTTTTATAATTCCGTCATGTAAACTGTTTTTTTTACCTTCTCAACTTTTTAAACCAAGGACCTCTGCTACCATGTTAAATAATTAAATTAAGTACACCATATTATTTTAGCTTTTAGTTTATTTAGATAAGAAAGAATAGTTACAACAGAAAAGTAACACTTAGAATCCGCCTTATTGTTATGTAAGAAAAAAGAGTGTTGCCAATTAGAATGTACACATATACCAACAAGACGCTTTACAAAAAGGCATAGTTGGAAGTCGATTAATTGAAATAGAAGAATCATATTAAAAAAACGAAGAAAATAGTAATATCCAGGGTGGTTTAAAAAAGAAAACGATTCTAGCATTATAATAGAAAAAAATATGGTCTTCCATCAGCAGAAAAGCATTAAGATTTAATGTTGAAGTACTACTTTGGATCATAGTGAATTGAAAATGAAAAAATAAGAGACAAATCTAAGAGACAACAAAAAAGGAATTGTAAGTCTTAAATACTGATTCAGAAGCAAGCAGCTTTGAGGGTCAAGATAATGAAATTAAAATAGATCTAGAAGAGTTGAACGATAATTCACCAATTTCAGGAAGAAAGTTCATAATCGCTGGATTGATGAAGAGCTCGATATCGTAAGTAAACGATTTAAGAAAGAACTCGCCGAAAAAATCAATCCTGGCAAGGCTAAATGTACCACAGTTTTAAGGGAAGAACCAATCCTTGACAGCAGAACATGTATGCAGTTAAAACCTGTGTTAACGATATGTACATCAAAGGGACAGGAAAAAGAATAGCAGTAATGAAGAGAAAAAGCATAACACTAACACCCAGTTTCCGAAAGCGCAATCAATTTTAATTTACGATAAATCTCTTGTCAAACGTTGTTTAACATGATCTGAGTTGCTAGAACGTCTGAAAACATCATTGATTTTGATTTGCAATTAGTCACTGATTAACGGACAATCAACAGAAAATCGAGTTTCTGAAAGCGTTTTTCGGTGGTCAACAAGCTGTCAAATGTTTTATTAAGTAATCTGTCAATTTGGACGATCAATCGTTGGTTAAAAATGTATTTTATCAAAAATCATAGATTTTATTAAAAATAAACATAATTCTCTAATACTTTGTAAGAAAATTCATTTGTTCTATTACCTATTTATTATTTATTATTATGCGAACATATCATGCGATTAGAAAAAATTGAAAATGTAATTCAAAAGTTAATAAAAAATATAGATTCTTTCTTTTTCTAATACTTACTTGTTTATTTTTTTATGGATAAAAGTTCATTTTATTCACGTTCTGTAAAGTTTTTTCTTGACATTTTGCATGTATTTATATAAATTAAATTTTATTATAGCTCGGATTATTATGTTGGCAATCACACGGTGACAGGACTGGATAGTGACATTAATTTAAGGTTTGTTTAAAAAGAGACAGCTATACAATAGAAAGAGTTAGTTGAAGTAAATCATTCATTTCATTCATTATCATTGGTTATACAGTGATTAGCTAATTTTTCTTGAACAAACCTTCCAGAAACCCAAGGCAGTTTAACAAGAGATTAACAGCTGATCATTTTTGACATAGTGTTATGTGATTGCTGCTTTGATTGGCCTTTCGGAAACTGGGCATAAGTGCATCTGTTGAAGTTTGTTTAGCTCTCAACCTATTGTTACAGTCGTTTGGTTTTGACATAGTTATTAGATTAAATGTTTTACACGGTGGTACCTAAATTCATTATTTAAAAAAGAATAAACTAATATAAATAAATGAATAAAAATATTTTAGGACACATTTTTACGCAAATTTTAGTCTCAATCTAAGCAAAGCTTGTACTATGGGTACTAACTAATAAACATACTTTTCTTTTGTAAATAAATAATAAACACAATAACAAACAAAAATATATATTCAGCCAGACACTAGGAAAAACACTATGTTCATCACACAATATTTTTCTAGGAGTGGTGATCGAACCCATACCCTCTGAAGCAGGAGACAGGTACACTACTCACTACGCCATTCGGGTCGTCAAAATAAATAAAAAGTGATTAATAGTAAGTACCCACCTAGGTACATACTTTATATTATAACAATTAATTATTTAATTATGTACAACTAACTTTTATTTTTATGTTTTCAGGTAATACAGTATTTAAGTTGAAATAATACATAATAGGAAAAGAAAAATAAAACATTATTTTGTGGGTAGACTAACGAATGCTCCCATTATTGAAACCAATTTATTAATACCTAACTTTTAATTAATCTAGTGTGTATTTTTAGAATTTCAAATCATTGGTTAAGAGTTTTTGCTAAATTCTATGAATTTAAGCGATCTAAAAAAGCAAAGGGGTTCAATTATGGGAAGGTTACATTATTTGAAAAGTACAGTAATTTTGAAAATTTTATGTTGTCCGAAAGGCAACAGGCTGAATTACTTATTCGTATTGAATCAGTGGCGGGTTTACTCAAGTATTTTCATATATTTCAAGAAAAAATTGAACAATTTTTAGATGAATCCGAAATACAAAAGTAACTTGAGTATAGGGAATTGTTCGAAGATCAATACTTTTCTATAATGTCTATTGCAAAGTATTTAACCGAGGAAGGAATAGCGAAGGTCAAGGGTGACAGTGCTCAGAATTCACGAACGCCACATTCTCTTTCTATTCAACTACCCGAAATTAAGCTTCCCTCATTCGACAGCATATGATCACTGGCTCGAGTATAAAAATTCCTATTTATCCATATGATCCACAAGCGAAGCGATTAAAGACGTTATCCAGAAATTTCACTACTTAAAATCTTCGATCAGCTCTTCAAGTCATCAATGCATTGTAATTCATAGCCGCTAACTATACCCACAACAAAAAAAGAAAAGATTTAATTCTGAGTAAACAACAGAAACTAATATATCACCACCACACAAGTCTGTATTTTATTTATTTTTGAAATTTGATGAAAATAGATATTCGATGAAGAGAAAAATTTCCTTAATAATAATTAAGGAACTAAATGAATAAGTTTTAGGATATCTTTTGTTTATTTGCTAAAACTAAGAATATAAGTTTCTGGTATTTTAGGGAGCGCCGGGGATGTTGTCAACATAGTGTGCGAAGTCCTTGAAGTTTTTTGGCACTAGGTAATTGTCACAGGGGGAGGAGCGTCCTTTCATGGTGGTTCCCCATAAAGCATTTAGGCGGCTGCGGCTTTTACATCTTCTTTGAAAAGCTGACCGCATGTCTAGCAGGATTAATGGAAGCTAACGAACCCATGACACGTGGTGGCACATTATAGAAGCCTGAAGCTGGCGATGAACGCGTCAATCACGTTGGCATACGGGTGCTACGCAGTGATCTTGATAAGGGTAGTGGCGATATGCGACATCAATTGGCGAAACAAATCAGACTCGAATTAAGATCCTTGATCGGTAGCGATAAGCGACAGAACACCAAAACGGAAAATCCACCCTCGTGCCAGAGTTTCAGCAATCGCGAATCGATTCCCACAGCGATAAAAAACATTTCGTTCCCTTTTTTTTTACAAATTTTAATCAATTTATTCATCTCTTTTTCCATTTTATGACATATTGTAAGGCACGATTTTTTATTATTTATCGTCACCATCTGCTTTTCTTCTGCATCCTTTTAATATGTTATTTATATCATTACACCAATTAAATATAAAAAAACCCAGTAACTAAATCAAAAATGTAATCAAGTTTTTTTTTTAGTTTGTATTAATTTCTTTATATAATATTTTTACAGTTATTTTTTTTTAATAATCACAGTAATAAATCTTGCACTTTTGAAAACATTTTAATTACTGCAATTTGTATATCCCAAATATTGGTTGACTATGTTATATTCTCTTGCCCTGTTGTATTTTCATTATCTTTTTTACTATCATACAAATTATGTTTGCAAAGGATGCAGTTGTGGGAGATTTTTTACATTTTTTTAACAAGTAACCAGGTACATATGCCAGTTGGGCGAATATTCTAGGGTCATATTTTTGATGCATAATCAACTTACAGTTAGTACTGTCACTACAACACGATACATGTGAATAAGAAAAGATGTTAGAAAGAATAAAAAACAAAAATAATAACATTTGAATATAGAAGCTGTAAGTTACAGAAATATATAGAAATATTTTTTCCTTATCGCGCCAATCTTTGTTAAACATTTTTGTGGTATGGTGACTCAAACACACGAAGATAACAAAATTACGTGAGTGATTCCAAATTATTGATTTTGTTGGAACACATATTAATTTTAATTACCAGTGAAGCAAAGATCAAGTATAATTTTTCATAGAATAGGCCTGGATTTAACAAGATTCGCCCTGTTTTAACTAAAATTTGCAAACGTAGACCACAAAACCCTCCTTCAAAAGCTAAATTATTATGGCATTCGTAACATAGCCCTCAATCTCATTGCCTCTTACCTTTAATAGAATTTAAAAAGTGTCTATATATTATGTAAATTCCGCAGGGAACCCATGAAAGTGGGTGTCCCACAAGGATCAATATTGGGCCCATTATAGTGTATATAAATGACCTCCCCTTTTATACCAGTGAGTCATGTGATGTTGTACTGTTTGCCCACGACATATCGCTCATTTTTAGGGCTGACCGAAACGTATCGAATTACGACGACGTGAATCGTCACTTTCGCGTATCCTCCGCTGGTTTATAATTAATAACATGTTATTAAATGCTAAAAAAACGAAATGCCTTCTTTTTACCCTTGCCAGCGTAGGAAGGCAAATTTTAGGTTAAAATTAATCCTGTTGAGTCTGCTGTATTCTTGGGAATTACAGTAGATTCAAAGCTCCAATGGCGTCTCCATCTATCATCTCTTGCGAATAGGTTAAGCTCCGCTGTTTTTGCAATTAGGAAGGTTTGGCAGCTATCGAACATCGACACTGCCAGACTTGTTTTCTTCATTTATTTTCACAGCATCATTTATTCACAGAATTTTGTCGTATGGCATTTGCTGTGGGGTAGTGCATCTGATATAAATTCTATATTTATTCTTCAAAAAAGAGCTGTCCGAGCAATCTATAACATCGGGGCCCGGTATACGGCCCGGAGGCCATACACTCAGAGATCTTTTTAAAGAGATTAATATAATCACTGTTGCGTCCAATATATTTATTGTAATATTTTGCATGCACATAATATTAATAATTGTCTAAAGAATTGTGATAGACATTAACTAAATACTAGAAATAAGGAAAATTTTTTTTGCATTGCTCATTAAAGAGCTCTATAAATTATGACTTCCCTGAAAATTGCATTTAGCACAAAGACTTAAATATAATTAGTTACATAATAAACAGTGTTTTCCATATTAGCATTAAGAGATACTGTATATTAAAAAAAATATATTATTATGCAAAAATTTATAATTATGTATAAATAAATGCCATCAAAAACAAGTCATAAAAAATGCTAAGTTTCGCAATGTATTTCTTCCACTACAAATAGCTGTGAGATCTGTAATGAATAGGCGCTCAATGAAGAACTTAACATTGTGCTAATTAAATACTTTATTGTCAATTGCATTCAATAGTAGATTCATCATCATCATCATCATTTCAGCCGAGTCCACTGCTGACTGCCACATAGCCCGATCCCAAGCCACCTGCATCCATCGACTTCCCGCTCATTTGCACAGGTCGTCACTTTCTTGGTCGAAAATGTTTGTTGCAGTATCCAAAGCATTACATAATTGTAATGTAGGTAAGTTAAGGATATCTTGTCATGCCACCATTCCCTTAAAGCTATATAGTGGTAAATCGAGTTAGTTATAGGGTTCTTAACTTTTAATGCATGTTTGGCAATTCACGTCTTTTAAAAGAAGTTTTGCTTAATGTACTTCGTACACAGTAGGCTGCTTCTCAAACTTCCTAAACATTTTTTCAATCTCATCTATATCGTTTTCTATATGTTCTTCATTGGGAATTTGTGAAATAGGAATATTATCATTATCTAAAACTTGGATTTGAACGTTGTTATAATTAGAATCGTTTTCTTTTCCCATTGACCGTTGTTGGAATACAATATCTTGAAAATGAATGTAATTGTTTTTATAAATCCGTTAACACATCTAACGTTTCTCAACCTATGTTGTCAGACTTTAAAAAAGTAAGGATTTTTACTTTCATAATTTTTTTCTGCGTACTCCGGCCAGCGTTTATGATGAAAACTTTTTTGCTCATATTTTGTATACCTTTTTTTACGTCTTTGCTCGAGGCGGACCCGTTTGTGCAGTCAAACAAGTTGTCGAGCTCCTCAAGAATATGTGCAGTTTGTAAAATTTCTCTTGCTTCTTTTTCATTTTTTAAACTTTCTGACAGTAATTATAAAATTGTGGATACTGTCTAGTTTGACTCTCATTTTGGATCTAAGGTTCCACGTGTAGTTTAGTGATTTTCTTAAAATGCAGAGTAGTTCGGTTTTTTTCCTCCAGTTATAAATGTTCACATTTTCCTCTTTTGCTGTCCATTACTATTTCGCCACCTTGTGGCCAATAAATATTTTTGGAACAATAAATATTTTTTCATTGTCCAGTAAAAAGTAATTACAGTCATCGGGGAGCCCACAAATTTATTTTAATAAATTTAGCGCTCCTACATTTGTGGGACCCTGGTCATGACTGATTTTATAATAACAGTCAATTTCTCTGCGGCTATTATACTTTTTACAAAGTAATACGCAATTGGCGGTTTAATTTTTTTATGAATTCCTTGAAGCATTAGTACCAAGGCATGATAGCTATATTTGTTGTTCGTCGACCTTCATTGCCTAAATCTTCATAAACATCTATTTTGTCGATAGCAGAATTACATATTAGCTATTCAACGCTATCTCATCAAACAAAAGCACACAGAGTTTGACAGCTTCTGATAATAAGCATTCAGATTTTTTCAAATGGGTTAAAGTAGTAGGATCAATTCCAGGATTCATTTTCATATTTTGTAGGACAGTTCGTTACGTCCTAATACTCGGCCTAGGTATTTAAAAGCTTCAGACGATTTTTTATAAATAGCTAAAGCTACACTTTTGCTCAATTTTGTATAACGTTTTCCTTCAGGTTTTCGTTTTTGATTGGATATGGAAGATTCAATTTAGACTCTTAGCACTGGAGATAAATGTATATCAGATAGAGAATCTAATCCACCTTTTTCTGCAGGTTTTTAATTACAATTCGACTTTTTGTCAGCTTACTCATTTATTTCTGCTTCCGTGGTGTTAAAGGCTCTGGCTTTTCTGAAAATGGCATGAAAATTTGGATGGAAAGCAATTATTTTTACATGAGAATAGAAGGTAAGTGACTGCTGACGGGTTAATTAGGATTAAAGATGATTATTCTAAAAATTTTAACGATTTGTAAAAAACAAGTGTGTAAATGCTTATTTGAAGTTGGTGACATTTTTCCTCTTAAATCATTCTCAATCAGAATTTCTGAAGTAGAAGTTGAAGGTTCTCCAACACAAGAAAAAGATGGTAGGTAAGTGGCTGGTAATACACAAAACTAAAATTTTAATAGATTTAATTCTTACAATTTAATTAAATGTATGAAAATGTCAAGTTGAGCTATGTGACCTTTTTTAGAGTCACTCTCTATTGAATATAAATAAAAATTAACCTGAATATTTAAAATGAGTTGGCAACATTGTTTATGAGATTCTTTTTGGTTAACGTGTTCTTGCTGTGAAGCAAAGAAATTAAATAAGTGTGCTATTATACAGAATTGTTATTTCTCAACCCCATAAACCAACAAGTTATGGGCCCAGAAAACTCTGAACATAGAAGTACAGAAGTAATCAGCAAAAAAAAATTACAATTGTTTTTGACAAAATAACCTCAAAATGGATTCCACGCGGTCATTTAATTTAGAATAATTTGATGGAAATAAATTTCGTCAGTAGAAATTTCAAATAGTGTTCCCTAAAGGCTAAAGGAATAGATATTTCGAAACCAAAACCGCAAGGAGACTGCACAGATTGGTTGAAAAGTGACGGCATGGCAATGTTCATCATAACTTCTTCGATGGACTTCAAACAAATCTCTAATAGAAAATTGCGAAACTGCCATGACTGCCCTGCTCTGACAAAATTAGAGTCAATTTATGAACAAAATAGTGAACTGTGTAAAATGTTAATTCACGAAAAACTTTATCAATACCAGATGTCGCCGGTCAGTGTAGCTCAACATATTTCAATAGTCTAAAAACCTTAGCTATACAACTGAAAGAAAGTGGCGAAACTATCAGTGACATGGCAATCATAACAAAAATATTGGGAACTTAGTTATGAATTCGACCCCACACAGAGTCATAGAAGTACGCGCATAGTAACGCTTGCTGACTTTGCACTCTATGTGTGGCCCATGTCTAGACACTGCCATAAGCAATAGATAATGTAAGTCTGCAACAGGACGAATTAGAATAAGTCAATCACTCTTAAAGTACATGAGCTTCTGTACAGACATCTCTTAGTTTTATTTTTAGTTTTTAAAAAGCTCTTCAAGGCTCCCTATAACTTGACTGGCGCTGCCGGTGGGATCATCGGTTGCTCGTGCCGTCCGCGAATATATACGAAAAATCGTTTACCGCGTTCGCGCAGCGAGGCGATCCTGCGAACCAATACAAATTCGTCAAGTGAAGAGCAACGGAAGATGCTGAAGGTCGGCTGGTGAGTCCAAATCTTCACCTTCCTATCCTTATCCCATTTTATAGTTTTGTTATTTTGCAATTAGACCTCTTGCGATATAACGTTATCTGGTTTTGCATAAAAATTGGTAAAACTTATAGTTAAGAAATTAATTTGTCATAAACTTTATATGTTAATGTTCTAAGCTTTGGTCGAGCTGTAAGTCGGAATAACTCGGTAGATAAGGCGTCCGTGCATAGCGGAGCGAGAAGCTTTGGTCCAGCCTGTTATCACTCACAGGTGTTGACGAATATTTTAATTCATTTTGTTTAACGAATACTTGTCATTACTTACTTTTAATATTTTGTTAGCATTTATTTTAATTGTGTTTTTACAGTTTACTTGTATTTTTGTGTTACGTTTATCACTTTCTCTTTTATAACGTCATTTTATAAACATTAACAATGGAAAACCGCGTTCAGATTCCTGGTGAAATGCTCAAAATTATACCAGTTTTTGACGGTGATAAGCACAAACTAAATTTATTTATCCGTAAATGTGAGTACATATTGCCAAAATACAGAGGAAGCGATGAACAAAATCTATATGTTATGTACGCAATAACGAGTAGGCTGGTAACTGGTAATGCGGCAGCGCTCTTTAGCGAGCGTGAAGATATAAATTCATGGGATGAATTAAAAGAGTTGTTAGTACAACATTTCGGAGATCCCAGAAGTGAGGAATGTGTAGCGATAGAATTAGAAGGGATGCGTATTAGAAACAACGAGTCATATTTAGTATTTTGTAACAGAATACAGTCAGTCCGTAGTGTATTAATATCAAAAGTTAACAGAATAACTGACCCAAATATTAAGTCTAGTAAAATCACAATATATAATAACACCTCTTTAAATGTCTTTTTATACAATTTGCCGGAAAACATGGTGCGTGTTGTCCGTTTGAAAGCGCCCAGTACTTTAGAAGCAGCCTTAAGTGTGGTCATGGAGGAGGTTAATTTCCATGAGCAGTATACATTGCGCAACAAAATGTATGGGAATTGTAGTAATAAACAACCCATAATACATTCCCAAAATAATAATCCAACATTTAAATTCGGTACGAATAACTTTAACCCACACATACCGATAGGTTTTAAACCCGCATTAATGCCTAGCAAATTTAATTTCGGAGTTCCGCAAGGGTTACAACCAAAATTACCTCAATTTAATAATTCACAAAATTTTGGTTACCGCCCCCCACAATATATGCGCCCGCAGCAATTCGGTATGCAATCGCAAGCATTTAATAGAACTCAGCAATTTGGAATGCGCCCACAATATTTTGGAAACCAACAACATAATTTTTATAAGCCCCCTCAATTTGGTTACAAGCCCCAATTAAATAAAAATCAAGATACTTTGCCCAGTGACGTCACTATGCGTACAGCACCCCCAGTTAGGACGAATCAACAAGGTTCACAATTGAACGAACTGGAACTCGAACCTGCAGACTATGAAAATGCGTATCCGATATCTTATGATGATTTTATGAGGAGTATCCGAATAACTTCAACATCCCAGATTTCACCTACCACGAAAATGAAAATTCTCTCATCAAACCCGAAGTACCATATGACGCGAAAACTAACGTAGAAAACGAGGATTTTCGGGTAGAGGCCTCGGAAGAGTCCGCGAAAAAATAGAATTAAATTGCGAAATTAATTTAAAGTTACCATATATTTATATTCCCGAAATCGACTCAAAATTTATGATAGATACCGGTAGCACACGATCATTCATTAGTCCATCAAAAGCTTATGATTACTTTCCAGATTACATAGTTCATGAACCATTTGAAGTTATTAGCACACACGCGTCCAGTAGACATAATCAAGTTATTAAAATTCCGTCTTTGCCAGTTTTCAATTGTAACGACATTCACAAATTATACATTTACAACGTGAACCCGAAGTATGATGGTTTAATAGGTAATGACATTCTCAACAGTCTTCAAGCTGTAATAGATTTGAAAAATGAAATCCTTAAAACTAAACAGGCACTATACCTATAGTACATAATAAGTCACATTACATCTTAGCTCAGAGCAGAGAGTCAAACTCCCAACAAATTTATATTCTGGCGACGCTATAATCGGTTACAAGGAATTTTGTAAAGGTGTTCGAATGCCTAGTGCGTTAGTGAAATGTAAGGATGGTTATACAACAACAGTAATCCAAAACACTTTAGACATTCCGATAAAATTAACAATAAAGAGAGCATTGAATGTGGAAATGTATGATGGAACGAAAGTAGATGAATGTATAGTTAATAACATAAGGAATTCTCCTGATGTTGAAATAGAAAAAATATTAGAACAAAATTTACAAAAGTTACGTTTAGATCAAATGTCCGAAGAAGAACGTAACGCTATCCATAGACTATGTACTGAATACAAAGACATCTTTTACATCGAACAATTACACCTTTAACATTTGCGAATGAAGTTAAACATTTCATAAAAACTAAACACGAAGAACCAATTTATGTTAAGCCTTATAGACAACCACCCGCTCAAACACAGGAAATTAGAAATCAGATAGAAAAACTGTTAAATGACAATGTTATTCAGGAATCGTTTTCACCTTGGTCAGCCCCCGTTCATTTAGTTCCTAAAAAGAAAGACGCATCCGGAGAAACTAAATACAGAATTGCCATTGACTACCGACGTCTAAATGAAATAACTGTTGACGACAAGTATCCACTCCCTAATATTACTGACATTTTCGACAAATTAGGTAAGAGCACATATTTCTCGACATTGGACTTAGCGAGTGGTTATCACCAAATTGAAATTAATGAAGCCGACAGACAAAAGACCGCGTTTAGTACTGAAAATGGACACTATGAGTTCCTTAGAATGCCTTTTGGCCTAAAGACAGCTCCAGCTACCTTCCAGAGAGCCATGGATAACATCCACAGAGGCTTACAGGGAATTCATTGTTTAGTTTATTTAGATGACATATTTATTTTTTCTAGTAGTCTCCAAGAACATTTACAAAAGTTAAAGACCGTATTCAACAGACTCGGAGCGACTAATTTAAAAGTGCAACTTGACAAGTCAGAATTCTTGAGAAAAGAAGTTCTGTACTTAGGACACGTAATTACTAAAGACGGACTAAAACCTAACGACGACAAAATTAAAGCTGTTCTAAATTACCCACTACCGAAGACAACTACGGAAATAAAAAGTTTCCTCGGACTTATCGGTTATTATAGGCGATTCATTAAAGACTTTGCACGTATAACTCAACCCCTTACGGCGTGCCTAAAGAAAAGAAACAAAATTGTTTTAGACCAAAAATACATCGCGCCTTTAATCCAATACCCAGACCCAGAAAAACCTTATGTATTAACCACAGATGCATCCACTGTTGCCTTAGGTGCAGTCTTATCACAAGGTCCCATAGGTTCGGATAAACCCGTAGCCTACGCAAGTAGAACCCTTAGTGATACCGAAGCTAGATATAGCACCATAGAGCGTGAATTACTCTCCATAATATGGGCCGTAAAACATTTTAGACCATATCTAAAATGGACGTAAGTTCACCATATTTACCGATCATCAACCCTTAGTTTGGCTTTACTCCCTTAAGGAACCAAATAGTAAGTTATCCCGTTGGCGGTTACGTCTCCAAGAATTCGACTTTGACATAGTGTACAAAAATGGTAAACAAAACAGTAATGCTGATGCCCTCTCTCGTATTAGGTTAAACGCTATAGACTCAGATGACGGACAATCTATGAAAGTAAATGTAGATCCTAAAGAACAAAAATTACAAGACAATGACGACTCTAGGACTATAACGATAATTGACACATCCGCTACTATGTCCGTTGACCCAATCCCACCTTTATCCTCTGACAGTAGCACCGTGACAGTACATTCTGGACAAGACTTAGAATCTAACGGTATTCCCATATTAAAAGAAGCCATTGACACAAAGCCTAACCAAATATTAATATTTACATTTTTTTTAAAGTGAAAAGTTGCCAAACGAGCAGACGGTTCACCTGATGGTAAGTGAATACCGCCACCCATGGACATCTGCTACACCCGAGTGTTACAGATGTGTTGAAAACCTTTTGAAAATTGGGCTCCAGCTACCTCACTCACCAGACGAAACGCGAAAGTATTTGTCATACTTCCACTTTACGCTGGTCTTCTGTGAGGTCGTGGTACTTACCCGGACGGGCCTGCCCATTCGTGCAACAGCCGAGGCTGCTGCGTGGCCCTACCACCGTAAACACCGTAAACAGGGAATAAAAATGAACTACAAGTAAGAAATTTATCCAGAGATAAACAAAAAGTACTTGAAGTTTTCGCCCCTTTAAACAACGAAATTTTAATTAAAAACTTTTTAAAAGAATATATTAACCCCAAATGTAAATATTTCATTTATTTCGAGAACGTCCAACATAGAGCCGAATTTTCTGGGATCATTATTCAGTAATTTAAAAAGGGAATGGTAGAGTTTTTTGAATTTAAAGAGCGTGTCATGTATGTGGAAGACGATAAAGAACAGAAGGAAATTATATTACAACATCATGAAGGTAAGACATGTCATAGAGGAATAAAAGAAACAATGAGCAGAATTAGACGTAATTATTATTGGCAGAACATGCAAGAAACTATCGCCGCAGTGATTAATGTTTATGATTGTTGTAGAAAGATGAAGTATGACAGGAAATCTATAAAACCGCTACTCCAACTAACGCAAACCCAAATTGCCCCTTTTCAGGAAATCTTTGTGGATGTATTTTCAATTGAATCTATTTATTACCTCACCTTAGTTGACGCATTTAGCAAATTAGGTCAAGCCATAGAACAATAGAATTACAAATACATCAGCCCCGGAAATCGTAAGAGCGTTAATTAAATATTTCTCTATATATGGAACACCGAAGAGAATCACATCCGACCCGGGTAGTGAATTTAATAATGACCTTCTTAAAGAAATTTTAACTTTGTACAACATCCAATTACACATTAGTACTCCCAATAACCCCAATTCCACAGGTATAATTGAAAGGTTCCACTACACAGGCAAAATACGAACGAAAGTGTACAGATGCAGCAACTGTAATGTCTTACTCCATCATGGCTTATAATCACACTATACAAACTGCAACCGGTCTGACTCCTTTCGAAGTAGTTTTTGGTCATACCGATTCGAATTCAACATTTACAGCGAATTTTGAAAAGAATTATACACAACAGTTAATTAAAGATCACGCCAAACGCATTAGATATTTATATGACTATATATCAGATAAAATGTTACAAGATAAGAAAAAATATAGAAAAAAAAAGGGCGGAGAGTCAGATAAAAGTTTTAAAATAGGTGATATCATATACGCGAAAGAATGTAATACTAGAAAAAGTAAGGATAAGCCGCGATATAGAAAAGCCGTTGTCATTGGTAAAATAGAACGAAACATAGTCCCAGTTAGAATTGGTAGTAGGAATACCACAGTACCGATTAAAAATATTAAACGCCCTCCACAGGTGGTGTCTGATGATGATTCTGATGATAGACCGACAAACACGGGCCCTTCAAGTTCAAAAACTTGAAAGGAACCCTGGGATCCTGCCCGTCAAGCAAGGTCATGCTTCCATGCAAACAGACAAGTGGCTTATAATTAAAACATTTAATTTAAAACATTTAGAAACAGACTTAGAATTTTGTGTAACGAAATACAAAGAGTTTACGTCATTGATTGATGTTAATAAACCTTATATTTATGAATTTCTCGGTATCCGTACACAAGTAGGGTATCTAAAGGATGCAACTATTGAAAAATTTCGGCAAATAGTACCTTCAAAAAGATTCAAAAGAGGCATTATTAACCTTCTCGGTTCTATGATAAAAATTATTACCGGAAATTTGGACCATGACGATGCAATCCGATATGACTCTTTGATTTCTAAACTGCAAGATAATCAGTTAGTGACAGAAACGAAATTCACATTAGTCTCAAAAGTTGTGAATAATTTAATAAATGGTACAGAAACCTTACATAACAATACCTTAATATTAGATGAACGGTTAATGAGAATTGAAAGAATTGTTAAAAATATGGTCACTAAAGAGGAAAATTCAATTTATTCAACTTATAGGAATGTTCAATACGTTTTCCCATAACTTTAGAACTACCAATTTAATTCTAAAGTTATGGGAATCTATCTATCAATTTAATTCAACTCGGAGAAATTGAAACTGCACTAGCATTTAGTAAGGTCTCTGTCCTGCATCAATCAATTGTTATCTCTACAGAACTGTTAAAATTAATATACGAAATTGCGGAAACTAAAAATTTGTTATACACTGTAAATGAAAAGAAATTAGTTAAGTTGGAGAATTGTATCAAAGTTAAAGCTTTTGTCAAAGAAAACCAGATCACGTTTATACTCGAGGTCCCTTTAGTGGATAATAAGATTTATAATTATTTCAAAATGTATTCCTTGCCTGTTCACGTTAGAAACCAAACTGTAATCGTTATCCCTAAATACCCATTCCTCTTGGTGAAAGAGAAGGAGTACTTACCAGTCCTGAGAGCCTGTAAGCAGATTGCAGAACATGACCGTTACCTTTGTTATAACGACGACGTACTACCCCATACGGAACAAAGCTGCGTCGAACAGCTTGTGGCGTAGGCACGCTGAAATCCTGAAAAATAAAAATACATTTTAATTCATTTAAAATTTTAATTCTTTTTTTACTTTATATAACGTAGCTAAATATTAAAAGCAAGTATTAAATAATTCCAATGTAAAAACATAAAATCAAAATTTTCATACACAATAAATAAATTATAATATTGAGAAATTCAACTAAGAAAATTGAACTCACCTATCGATGCACCCGAACCGTCCATTGTGTTGCGTCCACGCAGCGCCCGAATGCAAACCAATAACGAGGCGGAGTCAGTCAGAACTTACATTCAGACGCGAAGCCCGTGCCGCTCAGTGTCCGCAGATCATCTATTCCGCGCGCATATTGTTGGTGTAAATTACGTACGTAAACTGTGTTATTATAGTGAATAAAATTTAGGACAATAATAAATAGTTTGTGTTGTGATAACAAAAACTTAAGTTCTTATTGTGAAACGTTCATTAAAAAACTAGTATTCGTGTACCTCATGTTGTTTTCTTTTACATCTTACTTTAACTTCAAAAACTATAAACATTTAAATTATAGGACCATCTGTCCTATAAACTCATGTAGTTTCAACAAAATCCTGATGCATGTGAACAACATGCTGTTGAAATCGAAAATATCAAAACCCAACGTATAAGCCTTGGAAGCTGGATACTTTATGTGAAAAATAGAAGTGGGCGATACAAATCGTATCAGATATGAAAACTAGATATTAGTACAATATCCGAATATCGCTTACTGGCTCGTTCAATATCTATGTATTTTACAATATCTGATATTTCCGAAATCTGATGTACCGTGCTCGCTCGCTATACCGACACGAATCGCGATATCATACGCGTTTGCCACAATATCTGATTTTTTAAACAGATTTCGAGAGACAAAGCGCGTGAGATACAAATACTCATTAGTTAGAGCGGGACGGCAAGCAATGCACGATATCAGATTCTTAAACAGATATCGAGCGACAAAGCGCGTGAGATATAAGTACTAACTAGTTAGAGCGGGACGGCAAGCAATGCACGATATCAGATTTTTAAACAGATATTATGAATAAGTTAAATCATTTTGAATCTTAATTCTATCTAAATAAGATCCGTTTTATTTAAATACTGATCATGGTATCAACGAGTACTACAACGATATTATTATATTTTTATTCTTTTGTTTAGCCTTGAGCCGTAACGGGCGACAAAGCGCGCAGTTCAGTAATTTTGAATCTTAACGGCATGGAAAAAAACTCTGTTGCACTTAAATACGAATTACGGTATTAACGATGTCTTTATATTTTGTTTAGCCTTGAGTTGGATTGCATTGGTACCTAGCGCGTAATAGTGAGGGATGAAATACAATGGAAATTTTTTAGGAGGTAAATTTTTTGTGAATATTTTTATTAGTTAAATTTTATTCATATTTTTGGAAAAAAATAAAACTACATAAAAAGAAAAATATAATTTAATAGTGCTGTGCTGCTTTGGTGGAAATCAGACCAAGGCTTATGTGCCTTGTGTGTATATTTTAAATTTATCCGCCCTAAGTTATAATACTGAATGTATTATTTCTTACACAAATTCTAAAAATATTGTCACTCATGATTGCGTGTTTTAAAAATATGTTAAAGTCAATTATTAAGCGATATATAAGATGTTAAAACAAATCATTTTTATATTACTTCAATTTCTATTTTCAATGAAATTTTTAATTTAATCAGGTAATTTTGTTTGGTAATGTTTAAATTGTACCTTAATAGTATAAAGAATCGTTAGTCATTTTAGTGGGTTTTCGAATTTATTTAGGAGTATTTTTTTTTTGAAGAGTTGGTATCACTGGTAATGGTAATAGTAATTTCATTGAATTTTTTTATCAGGATTTTTTTTTTTTTTATAATTCAAGGTGGCCGTAAAATATCTAGATATTAAAATACATAGTATCGAAATCTGATATTTGAAATCGATATCTGATTCAGATACGGTACTCAGAAAAAGCGATACGACCCATCATAATAGAAAATGCGGCAATGACGCCACTCACGAGTCTTTACATGGTACTTACATTATCACCATGAATGATGCTTGTGAAACCGAGATCGGAAAAATCCATTTTAAGTACCAACAATCTTCGGGGGAAAATGTAAATTAGCGGCTTTACCCAATTTACCAGAGTTGAAAGTTATAAAGCCTATCAGTGTCAATGGAGCGAGCCTAAAAGGTATAAGTTTAGATGAAACAAAACAGTTCAACCAATTAGTGAAACTCAACAAAGTCAATTTCCGTGAAAGTGTCAGTGCTATTAACGTTAAAAGTGTTAGTTTAGGAACTATATTATTGTATGCTAACTATTTTCTGTATTTTTGTAGGAGTTACATATTTTTAAAATTAATTGTGTGTTTTTGGGCGAATTAATCGGATTCCTGAAAATGCAGATAATTTCGCTCTTGGGGAGGGAGGAATTATGAATTCGACCCCAGGCAGAGTCATAGAAGTACGCGCATAGTAACGCTTGCTGACTTTGCACTCTATGTGTGGCCCATGTCTAGACACTGCCATAAGCAATAGATAATGTAAGTCTGCAACAGGACGAATTAGATTAAGTCGATCACTCTTAAAGTAGCACTCTTAATGAGCTTCTCTACAGACATCTCTTAGTTTTACTTTTTGTTTTAAAAAGCTCTTCACGGCTCCCTATAACTTGACTACTTTGCCTTCCAAGTATAGAGCACTGCGACAAGCGTGGTAGTCATAGGACTCAAAACAACAAACTATTGTTAATCTAACTGCACGTTTATTGGATGAAGATGCGAGCTTAGCTGATGAAGAGGAACATGAGAACATCCTTGTTGAAATTGCTATTTCGAGTCGACGAGATGACGTAAAATACGCACTGTGGTCGGCGTATAACGCTAAGTGTACCCCTCTCTCACCCTCCCTGAGGCGACCTTCCAGTATGGGGATGTCATCGGTGTACACCGCGTACATAAATGACCCAACACAGCTTCCCTGTGGGACTCCGGCTTCGATGCTCCGCACTGCCGAAACCGAGTTTTCTACACTGACATAAAAGCCCTCCCCCGCAGGTAGGACGCTATCACCCTAACAATAGCGTGCGGTATAGATGTTGTCTCTAGTAGTTTAAAAAGAAGTCCCTGGTGCCACACCCTGTCGAAGGCTTCCTCGATATCGAGAAAGACTCCGGCCGACCTGCGTCCGACATTACTGTCGAACACAAGCTCGTGCAGCACCCGGGTCAACTGCGTAGTTGTTGAGTGGCCGCCTCTAAAACCGTGCTGCTCCTCACGCAAATTAATTTGCGGCCGCATACGCTTTAACAGCAATTTTTCGAACAGTTTCGCTAAGTGTGATAATAGGGTGATAGGCCTATAGCTGGACGCTTGTCTCCTATCTTTACCCGGTTTCGGCAGTACGAAGATCTTACCAATCCTCCATATACTCGGAAAGCAACCTGTGCGCAGGATGCCGTTAAACAAACGCGCGACCGCGACGACACTGCGCTTGGGAAGCTGTTTTAAAGCCGAATTTGTAATACCATCGTGCCCAGGGGCTTTGCGCGCCGGTAGGCGCAACACAGCTCGCCACACCTCAGATGGCGACATAAATGCCACTTCCCCGAGGTCCGGCGCCGGGCCCGACAGAAATTCCTGTACGCGGCAGTTCACTAGGTTGTGGTGCGCGACGACGACAGGCTCCCTAGTATTCGGTGGGTTCATTTTAAATTGACCCTCTAAGAAATCGGCTAAGATGTCCGCCCTTTCCTGAGAGCCAAAACAACGTAGACCCGCCCCGTTAACCTCTGGTTTGTCGGAACGTAGATCTGCGCGCCAAATTGTGCTTCCGTTGACTGTCGGAACGTAGATCTGAACGCCAGATCGTTTATGATTAATAGTGAGCTATTTGCTGACTAGATAGAGTTAATTTTCCCGTGAAACTCGATCGAGAAATTAGCGAAGGAATGAATGAACCGTACTTTGATAGCTAAAAGAATTATTAATGGTAAAAACCTATTTATTCTTTCACAACTATTTCGAATATCTCCATGTTTTCATTTATATATTTGAATTGCTGATTTTATGAAACAAATATCGAAAACGATAAGTATTTTTTCTTTTCTTATTATTTAGTACATAAAACAATGATAACGTATCGAAAAATGCAATATTACTAAGAATTTAACGATAAACGAAGAACATAAAATGTATGTATCTCTGTTTCATTTTCGACTATGTACTGATATTTCGTAGTTTGAATTACACATTCTAATTATCTTACACATCATTTTGATTCTATACAGATATTATAAATAAAATGTAAATTTGAAAAAACCTTTCCATCTAACAGAAATTTCGTTCGTGTCAAATTGTAACTCGGAAATATAGGATGTTCATAAAAGTAATTTTTTAATATTTCAAACTATTAAAATTCTCTGGTTGAACATTACATTTTTTTTAATTGATTTGAAATTACTTCATCGCTATAAAATTTAAAGATAAGGTAGAGTACCTACATTTTATCCACTTAGTGTTAATTTACCTATTTTAATGAAAATGAACAAAAATATATTATTGGAAGATAGAAGGGTAGCACACTGCAACGGTCTATAAAAGGAACAGCGCTAGCCATTTTAGGGGCCAATCCGTTAGTTATAGGTGCCGTCACCTACAAACCCTTGCCGCTAGGTACGTTCCGTCGCAAATGGCGCAGACCACGACACATCCTCGATTTCCCTGACGATGGGACGACTATTGCCATCGACAGGATAAAACAATTACGCAAACACACCAGATTACACCATGGTTTTCCCCCGTTAATGGTAGAAGCGTCGCTGGAATTTCTTCCGCCACTTCTTCTCCCAGCGCCCACGCTTTCCGAAGTCGTAGTAATGTTAGACCTAGAAATTCTTCCAGTCAGATAATAGCTACCGATTGAGATCGGAATGCTAAACGGGTATTGAGTAACAGCCTAAGCTGAGATCCCCTCTCGGGGGCCCTTGAGCCTAGTCACTCCATGGAGCGTCCACCAAAGCACGCTAAGAGCTTGGTGGCCTCCCAAACCAGTAATGATAATAATAGCGTGATGGCCTGAGCCGAGGATCCCTCGGAAGCCCTCGAGCTTAGTCACCAAAACGCAAAACCGAGGTTCAGGCTAGGCGCCCCGAGCGTGCGACTCAGGTCCTTACGGGACATGGGTGTTTTGGGAGGTATCTGTTTCGCATGGCAAGGAGGGATGGCCCACCGCGGAATGCAACCATTGTGACGTATGTGCCGAGGAGACAGCCCAAAACGCGCTGAAAGAGTGCCCAGTCTGGACGGAGCAGCGCCGAGAGCTGTGCGCTATCGTGGGGCACGACCTCTCGCTGCCATCCGTGTTTCGCGCTATGGTTGATAGCGAGAGGAATGGGGTGCTTTCCTCGCATACTGCGAGAACATTATCACCCGAAAGGAGGTCGCGGAGAGAGAAAGGGACGCAACTTCCATCCTGGATACTCACCGCCGTTGACTAGGGCGCAGGAAGCTAGCCTACGCGCGCTACCTTCCCCCCTGATAGTGAGACCCTAAGCGACAGGCATGGGGGTGTCTGTCGCTCAATATGCGGCTCGTGACGTGTGCGTACCAATTGCACGGGCACAGCACTATGTAGTAGAGAGGAGGCCCAAAAAGGCTATAGTCGCGCCGGGGTCGCGGAAGATTGCAACCACGTGTTCCCGTGTCCGGGCCGAAGCGACAGAGACAGGTGCAACGTGGGTTTTTTAATGGTTACCCGTTCTTATTGGGACTCTCACATACCCCTCCCACTCCCCCGATCAAGTGGCAGGGGATACATAAAAAAAGGCACCTCGAGCGCCCTGCTACCTCAAGTCCGGCGGATCTGTAAAAGCTCTACACGAATTTATAACGATCGTGTCGGTTACTTAGAACTGTAATTCAACTCTACGTAGTTTGGCTTACTGGTCGCTTAGTTCTTTTCAACAGACTTCAAAAAATAAGGATGTTCTCAATTTGACTGTATTCTTTTTATGTTTGTTACCTCAGAACTCTGAGGAGTAGGAGAGAAAAACATAAATGTACCAAGTGGCAATCACGCCTGCAGAATCCAATTAATCTACCCAAAGCATCGCTTGATGCAGCTGGAGCTTCGAGAAAGTAGCAACCCGATCCGTAACTGTAGTCTCACCTTTATGCCTCCCAGAACAGCACCATTTCCCACAACCCTAACGACCGCAAGCGTGACAAGTAACCTTGCCATCACCGGACTCAGGCGCCAAGCCACCAAACTCTTAGGGCGCTTTGGTGGACGCTCCATGGAGTGACTAGGCTCAAGAGCCCTCGAGGGGGATCTCAGCTTGGGATGTCACTCAATACCTGTTTAACATTCCGATTCGAGGGTGCCGAAAAAGGCTAGACCTCGGCTCAATCGGTAGCTATTATCTGACTGGAAGAATTTCTAAGTCTAACATGACTACCATTCCGGAAAGCGTTGGCGCTGGGAGAAGTGGCGGAAGAAACTCCAACGACGCTTCTACTCGCTGGCGAATGCGGTGTGATCTGGTGTGTTTGCGTTATTGTTCTATCCTTTCGATGGCAATAGTCGTCTCATCTTCATGGAACTCGAGGACGTGTCGTGGTCTACGCCATTTGCGACGGAACGTACCTAGCGGTAAGGGTCTGTATATGACGCCACCTACGACTAAAGGATTGGCCTCAAACACGGCTAGCGCTGTGCCTTTTATAGACCGTTGCAGTGTGAAATTTAAATTGTATGCTGTAAAGGATATAATAATAAATGCACCAAGCTATGCTTGGAAAGCGAAAAAACAATGTAGATTTTTTTAGTTGATCCTGTGTTGTAAGGACGTTTTACAAACATAAATTTCACGCGGACAAACACCCAGATGCGAAAAAACTATCTGTGGGTCACACAAATAGTTGTCCCATTGGGAATCGAACCCACGACCCCCGACGCTGAAGCCAATATCTTGGCACGGAGTCATTAAATAAAATGTTTTTTGCTACAAATTTTATTGTTTCGTCTTAAGTGCCTAGAATAGCACAATAAAAAATTACTTTGAATTTTTTTTATTGGAAGTAGGAAAGGAACTTACTTGAAAATTTAAACATCCTGTGTAGTCAGTGTCGGAACGTAGATCTGCGCTGACGCACCAATAAATTATGATATTTATACTAAAATTTCTTAAGTTTTATCAAAGAAAAACACATTTTATTTATATTTATTCAAAACAACATGTATTCTGTTTTCATAACATGGAAATAAAAAAACTAAAACGTTTATCATGAATTGCTCATTGATATTTTTCTTTAGGATGTTGTATTTATTGATAGCTTATAGTAAGAATTGCTTCTAGTAAACAAAACAAACATTCTCCAAAGGCAAAAAGATAATAAGTGTAAAGTTAGGCCATCCATATTGCTTTAAAATAAACCTGAATCATATAGATTATGGTTCTCACTACTGTTTAGACGAGGCAATTAAACATGGCACAGAATCAGAAACTAAAATTTATTTAAATATCAATTTGTCATATCCTATTAGAACAATCAAACGATAGCGTGATTTAAACTTAAGTAGCGCCATCTAGTAAAATTGATCCGTAACATAAGATACATTATAACGTAAACATACCGCCCCCCAAAAGGACGTCAGGCCCTTTTTTTCAAATAACAAAACAAAATATGAAATATAAAGAAAGTAACAAAAAGGAAAACCTCTAATAAAGAGTTAAACAAATCAAAATAGAAAACATTAACAATCAGTAGGGAAAATGTAAATCAACTTCTACAAAACAAATTACGTTAACAATCTGTAGGCAAAATACATAGCTTGTGTATAGGTCTTTTAATAGTAGTATTTCTACACTTAAAGCTCGCTACTCTGGTTAAACAGTCAGTACCTGGGTGAGTAGCAACAACTTTCCCTAAAAGCCATTTAGCTGGAGGTAATCTTTCATCCTTAATAAGTACAATATTTCCTTCCTTTATATTCTCTTGAACACCTGTCCATTTATGACGTTTTTGTACATTTACTAAATACTCTTGACTCCATTTTTTCCAAAATGATTGTAATTTTTGTTGTATAAATGTCCATCTATACAAATATGGAACCTTAATATCTTCTAAATTTTGATCAGGAACAACAAAAGGTGCCTCAACGATTAAAAAATGTCCGGGAGTCAAAGCCTCAATTATACCATCGTTTTCATCATTCAAGGGTGTCAATGGACGAGAGTTCAAGCACGATTCTATTTGACATAACAAAGTTGAGTATTCCTCATAGGTAAGCTTAGTATCATTCAAGACACGATTTAAATGGTACTTGGTAGATTTAATGGCGGCTTCCCATAAGCCTCCCACGTGTGGTGCTCCAGCGGGATTGAATTGCCATTCAGTCCCGTCATTGGACAATAAATCCGCTATTTCTGTCGATAAGCTTATAAGACTTGTTTGAAATGATCGTTGTAATTCTTTACTAGCACCAACGAAATTAGTTCCACAATCACTAATAAGTCTAGAACAATGACCTCTACGAGCTGTAAAGCGCCTGAAAGCTACCAAAAAACCTTCCGTACTTAAACTAGAGACTAGTTCCAAGTGAACCGCCTTAACTGATGTACATATAAATAAAGCAATATAAGCCTTTTGTGTCCTGTTACATTTATGACCACTGAACAATTTAAGTGTAACAGGACCTGCAAAGTCTACTCCACTAACTAAAAATGGTCTTTGAGCAGTCACTCTAGATTTAGGTAAATTTCCCATCATATGGTTTAAAGTAACACCTGCTTGTTTACGACACGAGATACAAGCATGTAACACCTTTTTGATCAAATTTTTAACACCAATAATATAAAATTGATTTCTTATGTAATTTAATGTTAATTGGATCCCTCCATGCAAAGTTTTAAAATGAGCATCTCTAACAATCAACAACGATAATTTTGAATATTGTGATAAAATTATTGGATGTTTTCTGTCACAATTTATAGATGAAAAATCAATACGCCCACCTACTCTTAATAAATTATCCTTATAAATAAAGGGATTCAATTTAACAATCTTACGACCATTTTCAAGACGTTTTAAGGACATAGTGTTTTTGTTATCATTATTTATAATAGCATTAATTTCATTTGAAAAATCAATTCTTTGAGACATTTTGATTACAAGCATAAATGCAGTATGTAATTCTTTAGAAGTTAAATAAGCTGGATACAATAAACAAGTTTTATTCTGGATTTTATGTCTGACACATGAAATAAATCTTAAAATTCGAGCTACAACACGTAATAATTTAGTTAAGACTTGAATATCTGTCCAAAATATCAAAGTTAGTTTGTGTATCACTTAACATTTTGCTTGAAGAGTCATAGATAACAACACTATTACACATTGAATCATTGGCTGCTGGGTGACGCTCTTCTTCTTTTTCACCCTCCTTCTCTTCTTCTTGGCGGCAGTTTCCTGCCGCGGTGTGGGCTCGTTGGCTGGGGCCATTAGGTCGGCTGGAGCTGCAGGTTCGTGCAGCTCTACGGTAGGTTGATACTGAGCTGGGCGGGGTGCTTCTTGGGCACCGGCTTGTCGCTCCTCAGTTGGCCGCGCCGTCGTGCTCGGTGCGGTGGGTGGGTATGGTGGGGGGAGTTTAATCCCCTTCTTCTTGGCCACCCTTTGCAGGATGGCACATTTGGTATCGTTGGCCGAGTGGGCCTTGGCGCATTTGGGTTTTTTGCCCTTGTTGGGGCAGTCGCCTGCGAGGTGCTCACCTGAGCACCGAACGCACCGCAGTGGTCGGTGACAGTTGGTGGAGGAGTGTCCGAAGGCCTGACACCGGTGACATTGTGCCGGGCCTCCTCTACCATGCCAGGCTTCAATGGTAATGCCTGGCATGTTGAGCACCTCGTTGACCGCATAGAGTTGGGCCAGCTGCTCCTTGCTCAGATGGTCGAGCTTTAGGAAGAATAGGGCGCCCGGTCTGCCTCTTCTGGGCTGGATTGCCCTGGAGTAGGTGGCCGGGAAGCCCTTTTGACAGAAGTCAGCGACCACTTCCTCCGGTGATGTGTTGGCCGGAAGGCCGCGTATGCCCACTTTCGTGGGTAGGTCGTCCGTGGGCGTGTAGCAGTACCACACGAATGTTGAGTCCTTTTGTGACTCCTCCACTAGGTACCGCTGGATGATGCGGAATTCGGAAGCTGACTGGGGCCGAAACCTCATGCCACGCCCAAAAGATCGGGCGTTCGGGGCGTGGCCGAGCTGATTTTTCAGCTCGGCGAAGTGCTTCGTCCATTCGGGGAAGCACTCAACTATGATAGGAGGGTAGCCCTTGGCGTCCTCCTCCATTGGTTTGGGCGTGGGTGTGGGCTGCGTGGGCTGCGTAGAAGTGCCGGGTGTGGCGGCGCTCGGAGATGGTGGAGCGGACGTCATGAATGCGTAGCTCGGCGGCGGTACGGCAGGGCTGGACCGTTCCCCCACCTCGGGGGCCAACGTCGCATATGACGTTGAATCGGTCGCAGCCCCGCTACTTTCCGCGCCGAGATATTGCCGCATTGACGTGCCGCTCGTGCTGGGCCCCGGCTGCGGTTCGTCGTCCGGGGAGAGTGGTGGTTCATCGTGGACGAGCACCGCGGCCGGAGGGGCGGCGGCGCTGTCCATTGGTTGCGCAGGGGTCGGGCCCCGCCTGGGAATCTTTTCCTCCCGATCTAGATCGTCGGGGGAAGTGCGAGGTTTTGCGCTCTTCGGCGGGCGCGGTTGCAACGGTGTGGTGGTGATGAGCCTGGCGTGTAATCGCGCCGACTCATCAGCCGTGGTCGCAACGCGCTCCGCCTGGCGCTGAGTAACAGGTATTTTACTCACCTCGGGCTCGTTCTCGTGCTCGGGGGCAGATGTGCTGCGAACTCTCGCTGGCCGCGCCTGCGCCTTAGCCTTAACGGGCTTGGGCGCGGTCTTCGGCTTGGAGGTCGACGGACGCGGGATTTTTCCCTTGTCCGCCATAGTGCACTGACTCTACACTTAGTTTAAAATATGCACATTTGTGCTAGTGTCCCGGTGGAATGTCTTTGTTCTTCACCTTTGCACCATATTCGGCCCCTTTTATAATAAAAGGGGCCCGAATATCGGTTAAAACTGGTTAAAAACTGCAACGATCACTTTACGCGCACAAACACTGAATTTAAAAACTGTTCTGTATAGCGTCCTGTCGCACTGTGTCACATAGACTGTACACGCCGCTACTGTCTAGCCACTCGACGTCGCGGAGCGGAGCTCAACGCAGGACGGAGTTTGGCGTCGACTGCCAGCGAGTGTGCTTACTGGAAGCCCCACTACTAGCCGTAGCGCGCACAGGTGTGCCGAAGATTCACGATAGGTGTTTTTCGTAGCAGGTGTCGCTACGTAAACAACCTCAGGTGTGTCTCGGCGCGGCAGGCGGTCGTGCAGCGCTTATATAGCGCCCGCCTTGTCGCACAGTTTTCTCCCCGTCTCTTTCGCGCGGTTGCGCGGCAACGGGTTTTCTCGGGGCGGGGCGTATTGCAGGCGCGGCCGACTGTGGCGCCGCGCTGTCTCGGCGTGCGATGGCCCGTGCGGGTGGTGGTGCGGGGGCGGGGGGGTGTTGTTCCCCGCGCTGTGTTATGTCTCGCGGCCCACGGTCGTCCATCCGTCCGTGTTGGCGTTCCTCGGCGGATCCGGCGTGGGAGCGTTAAGTTGTATGCCCCGTTTTCTTGCTTCCTTTTTGAAAACGGGGCATCGACGATCATTCGCCGTGTGGTTACGTCCGCAGTTTGCGCACTTTACTTGCGCCCACTGTGGTAGTGGGCACTCAGAAACGATGTGCCCGCCTGCACACTTGACACATTTAACAGGTTTGAAACAGGCTGCCGACGAATGTCCGAATGCTTGGCAGCGGTGGCATTGAGAAGGGCCGGTTCGTCCCTTCCAGTAAAAGACTTCAACGCCCGGCATACTCAGCAATTCATCTATTGCGTAAAGCCGGGCGAGATCCTGGTCGTTAAGATGTTCCAGTTGGACTAAATATAGACATCCCGGCCGCTTGGCTAGGGATGAGCTTCACGAACTTCACCGGGAAGCCCATGGACGATAGGGCCTCCATTATCTCCTCGGTGCCCGTGCTTTCGGGGAGTCCTTTTACCCACCTTCGTTGGGAGCACGTTGGTATTATAACAGAACCACGAAAGGAGAATGACCAATTTTGGTACCCGTTTTTCTTTTGCATCCCAATGAAATTTATATTTTTGGCCCCATCAGTCTATCAGAATTTTGGTTTTGAACCGGGGATTTTTACACGACAAAATAAAATTATTTTTTTGTATCGTCAACAAATCCGGAACTAGACTAGTGACTGGCTCAAATCAATTTACAGATAATACTCGATAATCGGTTAAGAGTAGAATGTATCGGATCGTAATAATTATTTTTATTGTATTATCGATAAAATAGGAAAAATAGTTTCATACATCTTCTAATTATAGTTATCGGTACGGGTTTTAAATCTATATTAGTTCTTCATAATAATATTCATTCACCTTCATGAGAAATCGATTTTGGAAAGTCGATCTACGCTATCGATATGCCATCAACGCCGCTTCACTACTGCGTACGCGTCTCTCGGTAGGGCAGCCATTAGGCCTAAGGCCATTATAATTCTGTTTGTTGTGTTGATCGAGTTGTTTGCACTCTCCACTCAAATATTATTATAGTGATATAATTGCACCTAATTTATATATCGTTTATAGTTTTGGCTTTAATAACCAACAGTGTAACGTATATATTTGCGACAGGACGTTTCATTAGTGTTAAAGTGCATTGTGACGATAGGACGTTTATTTAATAAACACTTTGTTCTTTGTGTGAAAAGTCAAAATGTCTACTAGCCGTCGTGAGGGGTCGATGTTAAGAACATTTGACTGGCTAAACCGGTGTATCAATTGTTCTTTTTTGATACCTATAAATCAACAAAGACATCGAGTAGAACAGGCGTCTACTCAAATAATAAACGTGTTACGGTCTTGGATAACTCCTACACAGGTAAGCAAACTCCTTATATGAGTAACTATAAAATTAATTTTTATAGAGGTTTTATTAAGGCTTTATAATTCTCTTTCGTTTGACAAACCCTGAGTTATAGTTTTACATGTTTATTTAGTATTATGGCTTTTTCAAAAACTAGAAATTGTGTCATTGGAGATATATTTATGTGGACATTAATCAAAGCAAACAATTATGAAGGGACAATTACAAATATCAGTATTTCTCTCAGTTTTTATTATCCAATGAATTACAAAAATTAAACTATTGTGCTAATTAGCTGGTTTATTGTCTATATTACCCATGTAATATATAACACAATATAAAAATTATGATCACATAAGTAATATAAAACATTTTGTTTCAGTTATGAATGTTTTGAAATACTCACAAATCGAGTAAACACAATGAATGAATCAAATGTTTTGACACTGCCTGGGTTTGGACATAGGAGTGTCTGTTTACCATGTGGAAAATCTATTTTGCGAACACAAAAGAAATACTTTGTACGAGAAAATTGTCAAGAAAGGACATTTTTTATGAGAATGATTCCCCTTCACCTGGTATATTTTTGAAGTTTACTGATAATTCCTTCTGAATTGAATGCATATGATCAAAAGGACAATAATTTATTTTATTTATACCTTTTAGATTTCTAGAATGGACCATATGTGTGCTGCTTGCTGGAGGTCAGCAAAAAGAGAAGTACAGCGGCAACAGTCTTATGATTCCAACCGACCAAGCTTAGAAGCTGCACCAAGTATTCCTGAGCCTCCTCCTCCTCCCCCAATGAGGCCATTGTGAGTTCAAACTTCAATACCAAAAATTATGTCATCTTTATTTAGGCGTGCTGCTAATACATCTAGTCACTGTGTATTTGATAATTGTTTTGAATCTGAACGTTTACTCATACCGGATTCTATAAAGAAACTTTTATTGTATCGACATAAGTTTTATATACCAAATGGTGCACGTGTTTGTAGATACCATAGGGATCATGGTGAATGGAGTGAATTAACCTCGCAGTTGAGAGATTTTAGTGGAATACAATTCGATATGATAATGAATATAATGCAAAAAGCAGCCAGTTACCAATTAGATTTTTCTAATATTTTGACTATGCCTTCACATTTATGTAATTATTGGATTGGTATGGACTCTGCCAATTTTTACAACTTATTAAACTGCATTCCATCATTACAAAGACAAGTACCAAATGCCACAATTGCTTTATCTATTTTTTTAGTTAAACTAAGAACTGGTGACAGCAATGAACGGCTAGCCACCCTTTTTAATGAATCTAGAACCTCTAGAACATTTCATGACAACAGCTAGAAATTGCTTATTAAATGATTTTGTCCCATTACATTTGGGATTTAATCATATAACTGTAGAAGAAGTTGCTTTTAGGAATAAAATAATACCAGAAGGACTTTTTGGTAATCCTAATTTACCAATAAATATAAAACCAGCAATTGTAATCTGTGATGCCACTTATGTGTTTCTCCAAAGTAGTTCTAATTACTTGTTTCAAAAACAAACATTTAGTTTACAAAAGTTAGACAATTTGGTAAAACCTTTCATGATTGTGTGTTGTGATGGCCACATTGTAGAATGTCTGGGCCCATACAAGGCCACTATTAATGATGCTGCCATTACAAGTTTGAATTTAAGGAATGAGGAATCACCTATAAGATAATTTTTTAGAAGAGGTGATATTTTTATACTCGATAGAGGCTTTCGCGATGTCATAAATGAACTCCAAGATCATGGTTTTATTCCACATATGCCAGAGTCTCTTTTGGAAAATGAGCACCAATTAACAACCCAGCAGGCAAATCGTTCGCGTTTAGTAACCATGTGTCGCTGGGTTGTGTAATTAGTCAACGGTAGAGTGAAGAGAGATTTTCGATATTTTCGTCAAGTTTTTAATAATAGAGCTGCTATGCACCTATGGGATGATTTCAGAATTTCTTGTGCTTTATTAAATAAGTTCCATATTGTTGTAAATGACCCACCAGAGGCTCTCGAATATGTGCAAATAGCAAGAAATAGACTAATGCTAGTAAATCATTTATCAAGATATGTTGAGCAAGAAAATCTGAATAGAAGGAGAGTGATTTTTCAAACTGTTGATGGCAACCATCCCCAAATAGAGGCATTTCCACAACTCACCATTGATGACCTTAAACGGCTTGCTCTAGGTACATATCAGATAAAACAGGCTCGTTCTTACTTTGGAGAACATGTTCGTCAGTCAGGAATGTATACAATTGAAATAAATAATGCAATTGATAATGATATTTTAGGTGTCAATAATTATCTGCTGAGGGGAAGAATTAAATCCCGACATGTAAACAGTCGTACCTATTTTACTTACTTATTAATAAGTAAAGAGGAAACTGTGTCCAACAGTTTAGAAGCCATATTAGGTTATTGTTGCAGCTGTCTTGTTGGTAGGTGAACAGTTGGATGCTGTGCACACATAATGACGGTGGTGTGGTATTTGGGATGGGCTCGATATAATGATATTACAGCTCCAGCACCTTATTTGGATAATTTTTTTGATGAGCATGATGAATAAGGTTCATGTAAGTGCAAAATAAAACATTGTGTATGAAATGTATATAATTAAAACCGTTTGAAACTACTATGGTTCTTTTTTTTTTTTTTCATTTGATCCTTATAATCATTAAAGGTGTTATTGAACGTTAGGATTTGCCAACTTGCACTTGAACATATTTTGATAATTTATTAGAAAGGACAGTAAATGCAAAAATTAATATGGTGGAACTTTAGTGTGATCTAGAGACTGCTTATAGCGGATTTGAGGTTATGTTACATTTTTCAAAATAACTTTAAAACCCAGGTGTTAAATTAAAAAATAATAAATAGGATGAGTTAAGGAATATTTATAATGCCTTTATAAGAAGTTTGGTTTGGATGCAATTATAGACGGCGCTCCATACATTTTTAAACATTCTCCTTTCAGTGGTCTGTGACAAGTTGAGTAGATATTTTTGCACCACCCTATATTCTTGTGGTGACTGTGGAAGGAATCGGACGCCGGTTCTATACGGCCTGGCGTTCGGGGCGTGTCCCAGCTGTTGTTGTAATATTTTGAAATGTTTAGTCCACTCAGGCAGCTTTTCCACCATAATTGCGGGATAGCCCTTTCTGGTGCTTTCCTGAGTGGACTTTTCCTTGGCAGGTGTTGGTGCTTTAGGTGAGCTGTGGTCCTTCTTTGTGAATTTGGAGATGGTGGTTTTAATGCGGCCGCAGCGTACGATCTTGACGGCTGCGGCTCTTTGTTGATGGGTGTTACGCGGGCGCCCTGATTCTCGCCTTCGTTCGCGAATGTCGCGTAGGACGTAGCGTCCGTCCACGCAGATTCCCCTCCGTATTCTTCCATTTCGAGGTCCCTGTTTGACCTCCTATCCGGGGATATACTGGGGGTACTGGCGGGAGTAGTGTTATTGGTGGATGGTGACCTGGGGGGGTTGGAAATAAGCCCTCGCCCCAGGTTGACTTACTTGAGCGTCCCGAGAATGTGGCCCCTGCTCCGGTGATGAGGTAGCGGGGCCCACCTTCGTCCTCTTTTCGGTCAATGAAGCCTCCGTTTCGGGAGGGGTGTGTCGCCGCTGCGCCTTTGGATGGCGTGGCGGGGGGTATAATCCGCGGGGGCTGCATAAAAATATGAACCCCCTGCGATCTCTCCGCTCCCGCTTGCCCGTGGCTGCGGCAGCTGCCGGATAGTTGTGGCTTCCGAGGACGTCTCCTCCTCCTCTTCGTCCTCCGTGCTGGTATAAGTCGCTTCCGACGATAGTCTGCCGGAGCGTTGCGCACCCATAGTGCTGATGGACGGCAGTGGACGCGACGGCTCCCCGGTGAACATATTTCGCTCGGCGAGTTGTCGGTCCACCACCGGCACTACGCGCCTGTCGCGCCTTTGGGGCTGAGGGGGAGGTTCCCCTCTATCCTCCACTGTGCGCGTACCGGCCGATGATGGTGGCTATGTGCTGTCCTAGCGAACTTACGCGCACCCTGCTCCCCTCAGCGCGGGCAAACCAACCGGTTGAGATCCCGAAGGGAGGCCCAGCGAGCAGGGAGAGGTGCGCGGTTTGCATACTATTGGAGTATCAAACGCACTACGTACGCGCACTGCCTATCACTTTTGTAAGTAAAAGAGAGGGTAGTGCAAACTGGTTGCGTCACTTGCGTTCGCCAAGAAGTAGAGTCGTGCTAGTAAGCTTCCAGAGCCTTCCCCCCGTCGAATAGCGAAACAGGGGTATATGCAAGCACTAGTTTGCTAAATACTGGTGTACAAATCCCTACCGCGGAACAAACCACGCGGAGGGATATAGATAGCGCCGCTTTGTCAGCCGCACTGCGAGAAACACCTGCCCAGATACGACGGTACGAAGTACGTCTGCCTCGGAACGAGACGACCACGAGGTAATGACATTTCTTATCAGCGCCAGGCGGGGCGCGATGCGACTGCGATTGATGAGTCGGCGCGATTACACGCTAGGCTCATCACCGCGAAGCCGTTGCAACCGCGCCCGCCGAAGAGCGTTCGACCACAGACCTCCCCCGACGACACCGATCGGAAGAAGGAAGATACCGCGACGGGGTACAACCCCCGCATACCCCCGGGGCGACGCCGCGTCCATCACGCTCCCCGGATGAGGAGCCCCATCCGGAGGCCAGCACCAGCGGCTCGTCGATGCGCCAGCACTACGGCGCGGAGAGTAGCGGGCCCGGGACCGATGCTTAAAAAGCAGCTCGGCCACGCCCCGAACGCCCATTCATTCGGGCGCGTTATGCGGTTCCGCCCAAACTCAGCGTCCGAGTTCCGCATAATACAGCGGTACTTGGTGGAGGAGACCAAGAAAGATCCCACTTTCGTGTGGCATTGTTACTCTCCTACCGAAGACCTGCCCACGAAAGTGGGAATACGAGGACTGCCGACCGACACCTCACCCGAGGAGTTGGAAGAGGCGTTCAAACAGATGGGTTTCCCGGCTACCTACGCCATATTTCACCTAAAACTAGACCATCTTAACCGGGAAGATTTGGACCGGTGTTTAGGACCGGATTTTAGGTCATATCCTAGTTTCTTTTGCCACGGGCAACGACCCTTTGCAGGCGATATTGATCGCCATACAATCCCTCACTACGGCTCGCAGAGACCCCCGACCTTAGGATAATTTACTGGAATCCCGGCGGCATCAGGCAGCGCGTCACCGAGCTTAAAGGCCTCGTCAGGCAATACGAAATTCATGTTGTGATGCTCGGCGAGACCAAGCTCCCGGCGACTGTCAAGCTCAACATCCCCAACTTCGCAACGTATCGTTTTGACGAGGTCAATCCAGAGAACGGTCGTCCCTTTAAGGGGGTAGCCGCCCTCATAAATTTCTTTTTTAAAAAGTTTTTTCTTTTTTTTTTTTATGGGAATAGGAGGCAAACGAGCATGCGGGTCACATGGTGATAAGCGATCAACGCAGCCCATGGACATTTGCAACATCGGTTAAAGTTACAAGTTAAAGTGGTTTTACAAATCCCACATAACATTTGGTGGCAGCGTAAGGGATTTTAAAAGAAAATCCACGGAAAAATCATTCTCCGAAAATTCATAAACTGAAACATGAAGTGCGTGAAAAGTGCATCAAAAACTGTGAACTCCTTTAAAGAACCTCGAACTCCAAACACTACCTGTGTTTGTCGCATACGGGCCTTTCATTGCTCTATGTGAGTTAACTTCGAGTTATCGTTATAACTACGGCGTGTTATCAAGAAAATCCATCATCTAATATACTTACTAAATCTTAACACACAAAATCCTTTCAAATCCTACTAAATCACAACATTCCAATCAATCATTACAAGAAGAAAGAAACCGCATAACTTCCAATCTACTGCTTCGAGTTTGCATCGAGTCGTGACATCGTAGTACGAATACCGGCGACGGACAACGCCGCGCCGCTCCGATAAGATAGTTTTGTCTACGGCTCCTGAGCTACGGAATTCGCCGAACATCTTGTCTCACCGTGCCCCGCAGAGCAGCCAAGCGATAATGTTAATAATTATCGCCTTCGAGTTCTTCATACTGTGAGTGCTAACTCTTAATGTTTTATGTGAACTACCTATTCTCTAACGAATAGAAGTGAATAAACCAACTATCGTTTCTATATTTATCATTTTAAATTATTATTTTTCCATATTGCATTATTCTATTATTGTATATACACTCCTATTGGTCAGAAATCGTTATAATTTCTATTTCTATATTTCTTAATACTTTTTCCTTAATCCGTTAAACTAATTAAAAATAAAAATGTGCAAAGACGACATCGCAATCAGCGGAGCTACGGTTCCACTTAACCTTGACTTCCTTGCTAGATTTATAAGTAATTACGACGGAAGCCGCGAAGATTTGATTTTTTTCATAACTAATTGCCGAAATGCAATGCAACTAGCCTCACCACCCCAAGCCGATATTTTTTTTAGATATATTTTGAGTCAATTAAAAGGCAGAGCCGCACTCGCCTGCTCGATTAAAGAATTCGAAAATTGGCCTCGGTTGGAAGAATTTTTAAAAGCACAATTCATTGAATCCAAACACTATGCACACCTTCTATCTGACCTTCAGGAATGTAGCCAAAAACATAACGAATCCGTCAAGCAGTTCGCACTCCGAGTAGAAACTTGCCTATCAAAATTTGTTAACCGAAATTAATATCTCAATTCCAACTAGGAAAAAGGGCGAACTGTCTGGCAGACTCGCCGCTATACAGGATTTAGCTTTACATACTTTTATTAACGGTCTCCATCCTCAATTATCAACGATTGTCCAATGTCGTGATCCGGACACTTTCGCGTGCTGCAATGACTTTCGCTGTTTCCGAGGAAAAAGTCCAGCAGATATCCTCAAAGAAGTACTCTACAAACATCATCTTCACCCACTAACTTCAGACAGAGTCGATCTCGCCCATCCACGAATTTCAGGCCTAACTTTCATTCAACATCACAGACACCACGCCTAATACAAAATTACACAAACGTATGTCGCTACTGCAAATATCCCGGACATACACTAGAAAATTGTAGGAAACGGGAATTTAATAACAATCGGTTTAGAAATCCTAATAACTCGTATAATCGTAACAACACCAATTCTTACCCGAATAGACCCAGCACTAGTGGCAATCAACAAAGGAATTTTACTAATCCCGTCCATTTCACTGAACACTATATTGAACAACCTGAAGAAGGGGTTGATGAAGTAGACAACACCGATAATTTAAACTAAGAACTTTTCCTGAAAAGTATCGCGCGGGAAAAATAATACCTCAAGACGATACAAAAATTAGAAATAAAAATAAATCTATTACTATACCCACTGTATCCACTGAATCCAATACTAAATCGAAAGCAATCGCTGAACCTACTAAATCGAAATGTACAAATACTAAAAACAAACACCATCATTCTGAAAACACAAACATTAATTACAACACTAACGACAATAGGATTTACGAAATTAGTTACAACTCAAATAAAAGATCCCTACCATTCATTAAACTTAAGACCAACATTACACCACGAACATTATCCTTCCTTGTTGACACAGGATCCTCAGTTAGTCTCATTAAAAGGTCATCCATAGAAAATATGCCTCAATTAGTTCCTGAAAAGATTAAGTTGAAAGGTATAGACACCCGAACAAAAATGACTTTGACTCTAGGCCATTTCAATTTTTACCTCCCTTTTGGCCGGAAGAACCAGAAATATGGTTTGCACAAGTAGAAGGACAGTTCGCAATTTCAGGCATTACGAGTGACTCCACGAAATTTAGCTACGTCATCGGCCAGATAGACCATCAATTTTCAAAGGAGGTAAAGACATAATTATTAATCCACCCGCTAACGACAAATATTTAAAATTAAAAACGGAGTTGATAAAACGGTTGAGTACCTCCCACGAAAAGAAGGTGAAACAACTTTTGATGCATGAGGAGTTAGGCGATAGGAAGCCTTCGCAGTTCCTGCGTCACCTCCAAAGCCTCGCCGGACCCCAAGTTCCTGATGATTTCCTGCAAACGATTTGGACTAGCCGACTTCCACGAAATATCCAAACCGTCCTAGCGGCCCAACCCAGCGCATCACTGGATGTGCTTGCGGATCTGACGGACCGGATCCAGGACATCGTACCGGAATCACCGCAGGTAGCAGCAACCAGCTCAACAGCAACAGCATCACCTGGTTCCAGTGTCGACGCTCTAACGCGAGAGGTCGCTGAACTACGTAGGCAGATCAATAAATTGACCACTCAGGTAAATGGCAGGTCTCGTTCTCGAACCCGCCAACGTCGAGAGCGTTCTACTTCGAGATCACAAGGGCGTTATAGAAAGTTTCCACTGTGCTGGTACCAAGCCAAATTTGGTGGCCGTGCTAATAAATGCGTGGCGCCATGCGACTTCAAGGCGGGAAACTCAAAGGGCAGTCCTTAATGGCGAGGATTATCCACATACAACTGGTTGCCTGTTCGTCACGGACCGTACGTCAAAAACTGCATTTTTAGTTGACACCGATTGTGTGTTGTGTACGAGCTGGCCGTGTTATTTCAGGGAACTCACCGAAAATTTTATGATACCGCGAGCTGCCAGTCGAAACCTTCACAGATGATATAGAAACTGGACAAGAAAGAGTTTTTGCTTAAATATGGTTTTGTTCAATCTCAGGCTGATAATTGTATTTATTTAGGACTTTTTGATAGGACTAAAATATTCTTAATAATTTATGTTGATGATGCTCTTGTAATATCTTCAAGTAAACAACTTATAAAAGAGATATTAGAATATTTAAAACAAGCTTTTAAAATTAAAGAGTTAAAGTTCAAGTATTTTGTAGGCATGGAAATAGAGCGTGTGAATAACAGTATTTACATTCAGTAGAAAAATTATATTTATTTAGAAGTTTTGTATGAGTGATGCAAATCCTGTCAACTCTCCAGCAGATGTCAATGTTATTATTTCAAAGAATTTTGATGAAATTGTTGTTGATTTTCCTTATAGAGAAGCTATACGTTTTTGATTTCTGTCTCAAGGCCCGACATCTCATTTGCTGTAAATATATTAAGCAGATATGTAAACAATCCAAGTGCACAACATGTAAATGCTGTTAAACGTATAATTAGATATTTAATAAAAACTAAAACATTGTGTATAAAGTACAATGGAGAAAGCAAAGGTCTTGTTGGATATTCGGATTCAGATTTTGCAAGTGATATTGATACACGTAAGTCCACTACAGGATACTTGTTTATGATGAATGGAGGACCAATCACATGGTCCAGTCAGAAACAGAAGACCATTGCTCTTTCCACCACAGAGACTGAATTTGTAGCTGCTAGTGAATGTACTAAAGAGGTATTGTGGTTGCAGCAGCTATTGTCTGATTTAGGTGAAAGTTATGATTCATCATCATCATCATCATATCAGCCGTAGGACGTCCACTGTTGAACATAGGCCTCCCCCATTGACTTCCACTTCGACCGGTCGTTAGCGGCCTGCATCCAACGCGTCCCTGCGATCTTGGCTAGGTCGTCCGTCCACCTTGTGGGAGGCCTTCCTACGCTGCGTTTGCCGTCACGTGGTCTCCACTCGAGAACCTTTTTGCCCCAACGGCCATCGGTTCTTCGAGCTATGATGATTATATCAAATTAAATGTGGATAATCAGAGTGCAGTTAAATTAATTAACAATCCTGTTTATCATAAACGAACAAAACACATAGATATTAAATATAACTTTAGGTATAAAGGAAAAGGTTGAATTGGGTTTAGTTAAAAGTAATTATGTTCCAAGCAATTGTCAATTAGCAGACATTTTAACTAAAGCGTTACCCACTCTAAGTTTTACATATCTTAGAGATCAGATTTTTATGTAATGATTAATTTTTTTTTTCTAGTTTATATACTATTTTATTTATTTTAAATTTTAGTGGGAATATTGAATATAAATTAAAAAAAATATCTTGAATATTTAAAATAAGTTGGCAACATTGTCTATGATTCTTTTTGGTAACTGTAATCAGTTCACAGCAAGAACACGTTAATACGTGTTCTTGCTGTGAAGTGAAGAAATCAAATAAGTGTGCTATTATATACAATTGTTATTTCTCAACCCCATAAACCAACACTCTCAATTAAAATTTCTGAAGTAGAAGTTGAAGGTTCTGCAACATAAAGAAAAGATTAGTAAGTGGCTGGTACACAAAAATAAAATTTTCATAAATCTAATTTTTAGTTTCAATGAATATACATATATAAAACGGTTACTTGAACAATGTGACCTTTTACTTTTGACTCACTCTCAATTAAAATTTCTGAAGTTGATGTTTCTGCAACACATAAGAAAATTACTTTAAAAATGTTTCAAACAATGAAAACATGTTTATTTATGTTATTTTCTGTATGACAACTAATATACCTTAGTGGCTGGCTCAGTCGATAAAATATATAAATAAATAATTTTCGTCGGTGTGGCAATCAGCCGTTTAGCTTTAGTTTAGTGGCTAAAGCGTCAGGCCGCGAATGCCGAAGACGTGGGTTCGATTCCCACAGCGGCGAAAAACTTTTCATACTTTTTCTACATGTTTCAATGTTCAATCTTAAGTGCAGAGATAAGCACTATAAAAAAACTTTAAAATTTATAAAAAGCAATGGCGACATCTCGCGTTCGAATTATCGTTGTAAAACGATATTCGAAATTTTTTGTATGCTGGAAAGGATATAACAATAGACGCGCCGAGCATTGCTTCAAATGCTAAGTAACAAAGTAGAAAGAAGGCGTTAAGATTCTCGTCGCTGTGGCTATCAGCCGTTTAGCTCAGTGGCTAGAGCGTCAGGCCGCGAATGCCGAAGACGTGAGTTCGCTTCCCACAGCGGCGACAATCTTTTCGTACCTTTTCTACATGTTTTAACAATAAAATAATAAAAGATTGCAAAAGGATATAAATTATAAAATTATGAAAGCGCCATCTATTCTTTATTGAGATCTGTAACGGGCGAATGTAATTGAGAATATGCTGCCATCTATAAGCGTATAGCGGGCAGCTTCAAAGGTGCGACTTTTGTGTTACAGTGATGGGCGCACATCTTAAAATGTCACTCTCATTATTTTTTCATAACGCGCCTAAAGAAGTATAACTTCAAAAAAAAGTAATCTGTTTGGTTATGTCCGCAGCTTTAAGAATTTGTGTACTCAGTTTTCTATTGGCGTCCGTCGAGTTGCAGGTTGATATTTTTTTTAAAGAAAGGGTACATTATTGTAAGCACACATGTGCGGAAACGCGTAGTTTTTAAAAAAAATTATTTAAAACTTGTTATTTTCACTAAGAAAGTCCGCCATTTTACTAATTTGACTTCAAAAACTTATTTTGTGATCTTCTGTCATTAAAATATTGTGACTTGAAAAAATATTTAGAAGAGTTTGAACTAGCCATAAAGAAAGAAAGAAGAGTTTGAACTAGTATAAAAATCCAAAGGTGGACAGTCGTCGGTGTCTAATTATGGAATATTCCATAAATAGGTCTTTATATTTCACATGTTAGGATCCTGCTACTATTTCTTTAAAAAATTATATGTTCAGTTTGTTTTTAGAATGTCTGCTTCACTAGCAACCAAGAAACAAAAAACCTGGGATGAAGAAAAAATACCAGAAGCTATAAAATTCGTCTAGGGAAAGACAATGGGATATTTGAACGCGTCATAGCAATTTTAAGTGCCTAGGGCGACTTTATTTCGTCTATGCCAAAAATCTGTCTCAAATGAAATGTCTCCTCTGGACGACCCGAATGGCGTAGTCGGTAGTGTACCTGCCTTCTGGCCAGAGGGTGTGGGTTCGATCCCCACTACTGGAAAAATATTGTGTGATGAGCATAGTGTCTTTCTAGTGTCTAGGTGTTTATATATTTATAATGTTTATTTATTCACAAAAGAATAGTATGTTTAAGTATGTCTATCAGTTTTCTAGTACCTATAGTACAAGCATTGCTTAGTTTGGGACTAGAGAATGTTGTGTAAAAAAAAAGAACGTGCCCTAGAACGTGAACGTGTCCTAAAAGTGGCAGCAGCTACTACGTTAGGGCGAAAAACTATATTGGGCTCCTAACTTGAATTGCAGCTCGTAGAATACATATTAATGATGGGAAGCCAGTTTCACGGTTTAAGAAGAACTGATCTTCGTCGTATGGCGTACATGCTAGCAAAGCGGAATAATTTGGAGAATCTCTTCGGTGAATCAGGTATGGCTGGAAAAAAGTGGTTAAGGTTATTTTTAAATCGTCATAAAGATAAACTTGCGATATGAAGATTTGGATTTGGAAAGGACTTTTGGATTTGATAAGGAAAAAGTAAATGCTTTTTTCCACCTCTTTGAAGAGCTTTACACTAAAAATAACTATCAACCATCGTATTTACAAAGTGGATGAATCAGGCATCAAAATAGTAAAAAGTAATAATAATAATAATATAATTTATATATCCAATATATATCTCAATGTTTTTATTTATAAGCCCAACCAGACGAGAAAACGAATGAATATCCCCAAAATAATAATACTAATATAGGTAATATAAGAAGGCGGTGCTCCTCGATACCGCCCGCATCGTCCGCCGGTTTCTCTCCCTCTCACCTTAACCCTCGGCCGTTTGGTCTCCCCTGCCGAGGGCTTCCGTCTGGTTGGGTCCTATTTATGTACAATGTTTATATCTATATGTTTATTTTTATTCATAATATTTATTTTATATATGCAATATATATCAATATGTTTATTTTTTATCTATAAACCCAACCAGACGAGAAAACAAAGGAAATATCCCCAATACTAATATCTTTATTTGCCATTGAACTGGGTATTTAACAAGATGACAATAATATAGTGTTTTTAACTCCAAGTTCAGCCATTACAAATATCAGATAGCTAATATCAATGTAATAATATATTAGTCAAAATAACTATATCAATGTCATTAACAATACTTACTAACAATCTTTGTAGTTCATAAAATCCCTAACCGAATAAAACGTGTCTAGAAGCCATTGGCTGAGACTATTTTTAAAAGTATGATATGATTGGCTTTTTATTGAGTGAGGCAATTTATTGTAAACTGCTTTGCCCATCCAGTAACAATTCCTCTGGAACCCTGCCGTCCTTGGTATAATGTCAATAATAATTTTGTCCGGGTATCGTTGTCACGACTTTGGTTATAAAGGCATTCCTTTAGTGCAGTTTAATGATTTTTTCCATTTATAAAATCAATAGACAAGGAAGAGGAAGAATACCTAATGTCCGAAAAAGTGGTTTACATGACATGTGTGGCGCAGCGATGCAAATAGTACGACCACATTTTTTTCTGCACCATAAAAACATTGTTAGCCTCTGTGCTATTACCCCAAATCAGTAACCCGTACCTCAGAACCGAATCAACATATGAAAAGTATGCAGTTAGCGCGGTTTTCCTTGTTGCTACTTTATTTAATTTATATAGTGCATAGATAAATCTGTTAATTTTGTTACAGACAATTTCAATTTGCTCTTTCCATTTTAGTTCTTCGTCAATTGTAAAGCCCTAAAATTTTACATATTGGCCCTGTATAGAGGTTGGCCACTATAATTAATGTCAAAAAATATTTTATTAAAATTGATAAATTGTGTTTTATTTTAATTAATTTTTAAATTATTTTCATCTAACCATTAAACTACTGATTCTATTGTTTTATCAATGTCACTTATATGTTTAGACAGCGTTGGGTATTCATGCGATGAAACTATTATTGAAATGTCATCTGCAAATAGGATAGGACTTCTGTGCTTCGTAACATTTCGTAAGTCATTAATTCTAAAGTTTTATTACTATTCACCAATCTTTCGTATCTTTTGTCCCCAGATTCCAGGTAAATAGAAACTGTCTATGTTTTCCTAATTAACTAATATTTGCGTACTTTAATAATTTGAAATGAGTAAATTATAACGCGACTCACAATTTCACTACCTTTTATTTAATTCTCTCACTCAAAATATGTAAGAAAAACAGCGTTGAAGTTGAAAGTTGTGTCTATTCACCCCGTTTTACGGTAGACTACTTATAACATCTTCCTTTTTTTAAATGACGAAATCAATGTAAATACATCTAGGTAATTTTGTACATACTAGGTAAATACAATTATAATATAACTAAACATTGAATGTTACTGGTGGTTTGACCTGTCTTCCACTTTTAGTTATATAAATAAAAGGCTTTGGCTCCGATGTTACATTTTTCAAACTTTTTCCTCTATATCTCTACTACTTATATTTTCTTTCTCTACCTGGATTTCAATACTGTGTTGATTATTTTCTTCTTTATTTTGTTTTCTTCTTGCTGACTTTTATCATATATACTAGGACATGCTTGACTAACAGATGATTTGATGACAGGTTTTAAAATATGGTGACGACTTCTTCTATAAGTTCCATCTGATGACTCAATAAGAAAAGATCTTGGTTGTTGACATTTTTATTAACAATTCCAGGAATCAAATTTAAGTGAGGTTGCTTTTTAAAATATATTTTATCACCAATTTCTAAATCAGGTAAGGTTCTTGATTTCTTATCTTAATAAAATTTTTGTTTTTTTATTATTACGAACTTTATTTTTTACATACTTAATGTTATTTGCAACTTGTGGTTTCAAATGTTGTATAACTGAAGGGATCTGTGTTCTTAGTGAACGTGACATTAAAAGTTGTGATGGTGATGGTAAATTTCCTCTTGGTGTTGTTCTGTATTGTAACAAAGCTAAGAGTGGATCACATTTCATAAGTATTCTTTTTACAATTTTAATACCAGATTCGAATAAACCATTTGAACGTGGTAAATAAGGACTAGTTGTATTGTGTTGAATATCCCATTCACTTGAGTTGAATGGTGGTCCATTGTCACTAATAATTACAACTGGAATTCCATGTCGACTAAATATTTGTTTAAGAGAGAATTTGCACTTAATGTATTCAAAGTAGCAACTTCAATATAATTAGAATCTTCAACAACAACAATATATTGGTTTTTTTATGTCATAAAATCTATTCCAATCTTTTCCCATGGGAAACTAGAGATTTTGTGAGGCTTAAGTCGTCGTGGAGAAAGATTAATTAATTTGATTTTAGGCTTTTATGCCAAATATAAAACATTTTAACTATGATTGTTAAATACTGCTGCTTGATTTTGTGTTTGTATTAAAGTTTTGGACATGGTTATAGTTCTATCTAGGTTAAGATCAGTTTCTAGTAAAAGTTTTTCTCGAACAAATATATTGTACTATAATTGTATCAATATATAGTTTTCGTATCTGTATACGATTTGTATCGCCCACTTCTAGTAAGAAATAATGTTCAAATTTTTTCACCAGGTGTGTGAACGAAATTTTGTCTTCATCATGCCCAAATGAATTAAATATTTCAAGAGCTTATGGGCAAATTAAATGAAGGAATAGAGCAACTTTTCTGCTATCTCCATCATCAGACAATCCAGTGGCCTTCAAGTATATTTTGAATGCTTGGAACAACTTCTTCCAATTTAATGCCATATTTGCATCTATTTGCAAAGGTTGGATGCTGCTTTGGAGACGAATATTATGTGATTTTGTTTTCTCCTTATCTGCCATGTTGTAACTCGTAGCTTCTTACCTCGTGTGTCCGCAACGACTTTAATGTTTTTTCTGATCCTTTGAACCGTAGACCGTAGTACTTTAATATTTATTTTATTGACAATTGAGATATACGTTGACTAATATTTTAACTTCTGAGATATTAAATTATTTATGATGAAGAAGGATTAAATGAATACTCGACGACATGACCAATCAACGACAAGATCTTTATTAATGTGAACAGGAACAGAGAATATCGATGAAATAACACTATAACACGACAGACTACAAATAATGTAGACTACTTATAAAAATTTGGTGAACTTTTTTTCCATGAATCTGTTCCTTCTTTGGTTCGTAAGTAAACCAGCCTTTCGTTCTGACGGCACAGAGGTAGCGGAAATGCATAAATCCGGCCATCCGGCATAGGGTTGGAAATAAATTTTCCCTTTGTTTCCAAAAATTTACATTGTCTTTAAACAATGGAAGCAGAAGAAATTGGAGTCTGATGCATGACAGTATCACTTATTTTCTTGTCAAAGTCTTCCCATATATCAATCGGAGTCATCGGCCTTATTTGAAATTGAAACTTCAGATGTCGTTGTGTGGCTCGTTCTGATGTCCTGATGTTCAGTTCCTTCAATACATTAACTGCGTTCTCTACAGTACTGATGGTCCCA
>OW152842.1:6770496-6781142 GCA_933534255.1 Iphiclides podalirius | reverse complement strand
AATCCAGTTGCTTTTTTTGTCACCATTTGAAATGTTCAAAATTAAATCATTCTAATCATTAGTCTGTAAAAATTCATCACTTTTATGAATTTTTCTTTTTTTTTTATGGGAAAAAAGCAGCAAACGAGCTCACCTGATGGTAAGTGATCACCGCCGCCCATGGACATCTGCAGCACCCGAGGGCTTACAAATGCGTTGCCGGCTTTTTAGGAAAGAGTACGCTCTCTTACGCGCAGCTGGTTCCACAGAGTGGTTGTGCGAGGCAGGAAATGCCTTGAAAATCGCGCTGTTGTGGAACGCTGGACATCGAGGTGGTGTGGATGAAATTTTTGGTTTTGGCGCGATGTCCGATGGTGAAATACAGCCGCCGGGATCAATCCAAACAATTCCTCGGAACACCCCCCGTGATAGATGCGGTAGAAGATGCAGAGTGATCCAACATCTCTACGCACAGCCAAAGGATCAAGCCGATCGGAAAGACCTTGATCGTCGATAACACTAGCTGCTCTACGTTGGATGCGGTCAAACGGAAGAAGCTGGTAACAGGGGGCTCCCGCCCAGAGGTGAGGGCAGTACTCCATGTGGGGCCGAATTTGATTTGATGATGATTGATTTGAAATTGATTTCTATGATGCACTATTTTCTATTCACCAGGATGATTGGACGACAAATGATAGAGAAGATTTGTTCCATGCTCGCCCTGAATATATAATTGATACCAGTAAGCACTTACTTCTAAATATAATGGCAATTAGTGTCGAGACTAAGGTACCGTCAATGTTCCAACAAATAATATTATTTTTTTCTGGCCACTGGCCATCACTTGACTGCCATCCCACCTGATGGTAAGTGGCGATGCAGCCTTTGATGGTAAGCGCGCTAGCTCAGTAAAAACCTATTCACTCTTGCCTTGAAGACGCCTACGTTGTAATCGGACGGAAAGACGGACTCCGGCAGGTTGTTCCATTCCTTAGCTGTACGGATGATGAATGATGAGGCAAATCGCTTTGTTCTTGTTTTGGGAACGTCGACAGCTTAAGGGTGGAGCCTCGCCGAACGCTTAGTTGTCCGATGATGGAAAGGAGGAATCAAATTATGCAACTCCAACGCACACTCTCCAAAATGCATCCTGTAGAAGACCGAGAGGCTGGCTACTCTTCGCCTGTGCTCAAGGCTAGTAAGGTTGGTTTTAAACAAGTTACGGTCACCAATAAGCCTTTCCGCACGTCTCTCCATTGAGTCCAAGGCAGCCAGATGGCATTTTGCAGCCCCAGCCCAGATATGGCAACAGTACTCCACACACGAACGGACTTGTGCTTTGTATAGCGTAAGAAGCTGCCCCGGTGTGAAGTACCGTCGCACTTTTGCAAGGACACCTAACTTCCTTGCAGCTGCCCTGGCTTTAGACTCAATCAAAGTTGAGGTTTGAGGATATTTCGACTCCCAACAACTGTAAGAAGGCGGTCGGTATACTCCAAGGACACATTTTGGAAAGTAGGAGCCAAGTTGAAGGGGCTCCTTTTTGCGGAAAAAAGACACGCCTGCGTTTTGGAGGCGTTGAATCTCACAAGATTGGCATCGCCCCATTCAGAGACCGCCTGCAATGTAAGATTCAAACGCTCTACCTGCCTCTCTTTCGGACTGGATGTAATCTCTACTGAACCTAAGACTAACAAACAAAATACGCAACTTTATAAGATTAATAATAAAGCGACAACTCAAAGCGCGCTAATGTAATAGCATATAGCGTGATTGCAGTATGTTTTTTAAAAAAGTAAATTTTTTTTTTTCAAAAGTTTCGCTTTGATACATTTTCTGCGCCTTTTTCCTATTAAACTTATGTCTAATTATCTAATATTAAAATAAGCTAGGATCACAGATTAAGTCAAAAGCATTTTATGAGTACCCTCATGTTCGTAGTTGTCGCTGTTAAAAATTCTTTCATTTTCAAAATGCTTCATTTAAAATTTGAAAACATATACAGCGTGTCGTTACTATCGCGACAATAAATGAACACACGTCTAACGCTAATTGCCAATAATCATAAAAAAATATTAACGTTAAACAAAATCCATAATAAAAAACAAAACTAATTAAGTAAAAAAGAAACAAAATTTTGTAACACCTATACAACTCGCGCCACAGCGTCGTATTACAAGCCTCTCCTTCTAACAGTATGTTTTGTCTCTTTTAAATTCATTCAACCCATTCATATGCTTTGTGACCTTTACAAATGAACTTTACGTTACGCTTTTATAGGTAAGAGTGTTCTAAAATTCTTTGTTTTCGAAAATTTAATAACTGTGTAAATATTGATGTTTAAATAATTTAAATGTTTAATACAACTTTAAAAAGTTATCCCCTATATGTGTGTTCATTTATTGACACGCTGTATAAAGAAAATATATTTCTTTAATATGTACAGCGCTCTTCTTTCAGTGTCCATATAGTCCAAGAACCTAGGCCCGCCGGACGTCACGTATTTCTGACGAACGAAATATGTACGATTGAGTAGTGTAAGTATGTACTACTTATGCTTGGCTAATTTGGCGATTTTGGCGGGACTTTCACTGGCAGGTATCTGATGTAATAAGGAATAACATAAGAATAACTAATAACTAATTTATTTAAGAAATATTATTTATTTTAGTTGATTTTCAACGCGGGCGCAGTCGCTGGTACAAATAATTAAATATATATATAACTATTTTCTAGCAAACGAAAAATTTTTTAAGATTTTGTGTGTTTTTATTAAGCCTATTTATATGTTCTATTTGCGATCATGTAGTGCAGTTAGACCAGGAATTTGCGATTTTCCTATGAAAAAAGTAGGTATATTAACAGTAATATCTTTTTCCGCGAATATATCTTGAATATTAAAGCCTCTATCAGCAAGAATACTGTCATCGCATTATAATAAATTGCTGCGTTCTACAGTTTTCCGATCACTCACTGATACACCATGAGCCTCAGAACAGTATGACAATAATCCACTTGGAGTACTTCCAACTAGTATTTTTAAAGTATTTGCATTCTTATAACTGCTCCAGGAGGCTTGTTGAGAGATAGAATTTTCCGGTTTTTGAACTTTTATCTCAGTTCCATCTAATTAACGAAGAAGTTTGAAACTTTGGGGCATGTAATATTGTACCTAATCTTTTTCTGGCCAGATATTGAATTTACTCCACAATTGTTGAATAAAATTAGTGAAAGTTGTAAATACAATTTAAAACGGTAGTTTGGACTTACACTGAAGAATCTTCTTACTTCAAAGTGACACTCACCTTGTCTAAGTTTAATCATTGTAAGAAAAAATTGATCTTCAGTGCTCAAATTTATATTAATACTGCCATAATAGCGAATTTTACTCATCATAGGACTCAAAGTTAAATAAACAAAATAAAATTTTTTGTAAGTCTCAAACCCTGTGTTAAATTGCTATAGCTTCATCTTTATTCATGAATCTTTTTATACAGCCATAGACATGTTCAATATTTACTTGAGTACCTTGCTCATTAGTTGAGACATATGGACTTATATTATGAGGTAGGTGAATAATTCCCTCAAGTATGCTCTCCTCAGAAGTCTCCATGCGCTTACATGCACTACTTGTTGCTAAGGATGTAAACAGCTTTCGTTGGCTTCGATTTTCTATGCGAGCTTGTCGTGCTTTGGCTGAATCACTAGGGGTTTCAGTTTTCGTGAAGAAAAATACATTTGGTAAAACGTCACGCTTAAGAAACTTGACAAGAGGTTCATTTCCTAGAACAAAATAAATAAATAAATTATGCCGTTCTTATTATCTACTCTTGTGATAAATTCATTATAGATTGATAAATGTATCATAATTGAAATGACAGATGTGATTAGGTGGGACATTACACGATTAAGTTGAGAAAAACATGTTTTAGTGGCGATATACAAGGTCTGTTCAAAAAGTATCGCGAACTTTGTGTTTTTTCAAAAATTACTTATTTATTCATGAATATCTATTTTGTCCCCTTAAAAGTAATCCTCTCCAGATATTATACACTTGTGCCAACGTTTTTTCTAATCCTTGAAACACTTCGAAAACTCATTTTTTGTGACCTTGTTCAGTTCCTCCTTCGATGCCGTCTTTATCTCCTCAATTGTAGCGTAGCGTCGTCCTTTCATGGGTCTCTTTAGTTTCGGGAACAAGAAAAAGTCACAGGGGTCAGATCTGGGGAATACGGTGGCTGTGGTATTATTAGTGTGTTGTTTTTAGCCAAAAATTCGCGCACAAGCAACGATGTGCGAGAAGAGACGTTACAATGATGCAAAAGTCAATTTTTGTTCTTCCACAATTCCGGCCGTTTCTGGCGGATTGTTTCGCGTAAATTGCGCATTACTTGCAGATAATATTCCTTATTGACCGTTCTACCCGGTGGTAAGAACTCATGTTGCACCACGCCCCTGCAATCAAAGAAAACTCTAAGCAAAACCTTCACATTCGACCTAACTTGCCGTGCTTCTTTCGGTCTCGGCTCGTGAGACAGCTTCCATTGGGATGATTGGGCTCTGAACCAAATCCACGTGGCATGGTGCCACGAACGCTAGCTGCATTTCCTCGCTGAATAGTTATGCTTAACCTTTAAGCGAGAAAAGATCCAGCTCTCTTGTCACCAGCCGCGGTGTTAAGTCTAGGAAATATACTTTTTAAAGGCCTAAAGTTTCAACAGCAAATGGCACAAATACATAATCTAAACATAAAGAGTCATATTTGTGCCATTTACTTACTTGCCGATGCCGCCCCGTCCCTGACCGAAGTACCCTTTAGATGAGAGACGTCCCAAACAAGGGCTTTTTCTCTCTCCCAAGGGATCAAAGTTAAACCGTCGGGTCTCTTACCGTTATCAAAAATGGCACAGGGCTCAAAAATAGCTGGAACATTGATGGAAACAAGAGCCCTACGGATGATGTCGTTCAGGGAACCGTGGCGGGAAAAGTTGCCAGCACTTTTTTGACAAGAAAGCCCGCGGAGACCAATTTTGTCTACACTGACACCACAAGGGCATTAAGGGTGTGGTTGACAAATCGGTGTCCCCAGACGCAATTTACTTTTTTTTATTACTACAGCAATGCAATGCAAAATGTAAGCTTTCATCGTCAAGTAATATGTCCAAGTTACGGTAAGATGAGACGCCTAGAAAACGGGCACGCTCTAAATTACTTTCTAAAGATTGAAACGTATCTTTCTGTACTCGCCGCACCAAAGGAACATCCCACTCTTTTTTAGGTTTACTTCCAGCGGGATATTTTCGTTGAAGCAGATAGAAAGCCATCCTTGCCTCTTCGGCATAGGAAAGTTCTGAATTGTGATTAAGGATATTATTCATAAATTATGTACCCTATGCACGGAAGCAAGGAAAGCAGTACCTTCCAGGGATCTTCTCGCCACTATAAGTTGTAGCAAGATTTCGCTGTGATCTTCGATATCTCGGATCCAACGTGACACCGGGTAGCAATTATCGGTACCGGTGAACTATAGCAAATTACCCTGGCGTTGAGGTGTTACTTCCGTAACCTCAGCTTTGTCAGCAAATTCCCTATCCTTCGGCACCTTAAAATTCCTTTCTTCCCACCACACGACCAGGTATCTTGCGAAGTCGTCGTAGGGAATAATTGTCACTACTCACTAATTTATTCACTATTTAAATATTACTTGTACACGTTTTGTCTTGCCGTCTTTCTACTCAACTCATCCCTCTCTTTCTCTCTGATACATCCATCTCCTTCTATAAAATCAGTCGTTCATGCATCTCAATCTTATTCATCTAACATGCTTTTTCATTCAGATACCAATGATCTACATACATATCGATTACAATTAGATAATCAACAAAATCGACGAAGTACAATTTAATCTTAATCAATTAAGGTTTATACTAAAATTGTTATTTGCTTACCAGTGTAAGCACTTGTTCCATAGTAATCTTCCGGCTTAAAATTACTTGAGCACAACTTCGATGCATTTGAAGCTTTCCAATTTTTCCTTCTAAGTGCTTTTTCCGACAACTTTCTTCCAAAAATATCTTATTCATGGTACTATTTTAGTAAGTAAGCTTTAAATCTTTTCTCATTTAAAACTTGCTTTCAAGATATTCTGGGTATCCTCAACGGCCTTGGTTTATGACGCCAATGCTGAATGCTTCTCAGGGGTCTCGAGTGGAAGTGTATACCACACGTCATGTGCAAGCTAAAACGCTGTTTCCGACCACTTAAAACATATTGGAGGTGTTTACTTCGTGACAGAGTCCTCCATTATCATCCTAAAGATGTTAGCAAAATAATACTTGCATGTTGTGAACACAACATCTCAGTAAATGCACAGTTACCAGCCCCAAGAGATATCACTATTGCAATGGACGATAATGATCACTTAAGTACACAGACTAGTTACCTACACAGGCATTCAAAGTGAACTAATCCGAGGCAGGTCAATGCTCAGTTATTTAATACTAGCAACTCGCCCCGGCCATGCACGGGTGCAATGTATTATACATAAAATATAAACCTTTGTCACAACTATTTTGAGGATAAGTATGTAAGTAACACATTTCCTTCTTCCTTACATATTTACATTTTTCTCTTCATGCTCAATCACTCCAATCAAATGTGTTATTAAAACAAAAAACAGTAAAAGTGAAAGCTTAATTTTTTGAAATAACTTAATAAAATCTAGGTACGAACACTTATAATGTAAATATAAAATAAAAAATAGTCAAACTTAAAGCTTATAATTTTCTTATTTAATTAATTGTCCTAACAAACTTTAATACTGTAATGAAATAAATAACTTAATAATACTAGGAATAAACACTTACTCGTATGATGTAACTAAACATGGCTCAATAATTATTAATCTTTCACTTTAATAAATTATCAGTACTAAAACAAGTATCACAACTAATGTAAATTTAAAATTCTTAAAAATTTGTAAACAGTTGAAAATAAAACTTCTAATACTATTTTTATATATTTAAACAGTATCTTCATGCTCAGCGTTATCCCTACTACGGTAGTAGTCTAAAAATGCTTGCGCAATGTAGACGAATGAGCGTAATTTTGATTACGCTCGTGGTTGACCTCTGTCCTCCGAGTCTCCCGCTCAGAAGCAGCCTGTACTGCTTCTTCGGCGTTGTTGTTCGACGGCAACCAACTCGCTCGTCGCACTGTCGAATGGCTTTAATGTCCGTCTTCGGCCGTTCGATTCTCCGTCGTCCGCCATTAGTACCGTGCGCGTAGGGGAAGTAAAATTTTATTAAAAACTAGCGGCGAACTTCGTTCCGCCTAACAGACGATTCTTTAATTTTTTAGATTTTTTTTTATTATGATTTTACCTACTTAATTTTATTTTATTTTTACTTATTCTAAATTAAGTTATATTTTTATTGACAATAGCTGTAACCCCGACTTCGTTCGCGTGGGATTTAACACAAAAGTTATTACTGTTTTTTTTTGGTTTTTGCATTTTTATTTTTATTATCATTTATTTTCAGTTTTTTGTATTAGCTTTATTGAAAAATTTCTTTATACACAATATTTGGTGAACGATTTTCTTGGGCTAAAACTACCGGCATTCCTCGCACGTGAACATGCCGCGGTATAGATATGGCGGTATGATAGGTGCCCATGGTTAAAGCAACCTTAGTTAAATCTATACCAGCTTTACTTAGCGTTTGTCCTTGGGACTTGTTGATTGTCATAGCAAAACTGACATTGATGGGGAATTGCAATCTTTTGAATTCAATTTGAAAAGGACAATGTTCTTTATCCATACATTGATTGCCCCAGAACCAACAACGAAGGAAAATTACTTTTTTTGTTCTAAATGACAAGTAGAATCCCATAAAACAATATTTAATGACGGACACCTCGGAGAAAATATTTATTTGAAAAAATAACTATTATTTTGAGGTTGTTTAGTAAAATACAATCGTTCCATTACCTACACACATTCTAGTACCTACTTAAAAGCGAATTGTATTTCAAATATGTTATTTCTTATATTAAATATCTGTTTGTCTCTGTATAATTAAGATAGGAGATTCAACATACCATTGAAGTGCTTACTTTCTTAAGTATATAATAATAGGTTTAGTGTAAAATAGTTCGTGGCATTTTTTTAAGCTATTGTATAGCTTTTATCGCGGACTTTGAGCGTGGCGACCGAATCAAAAAATTCCGTAGGTAATGAAAATAAAACCTAACACCCCCACCACTCCGCCTACCATGTAGTTCGGTAGCCGAGCGTTCGCTTAACGTGTATGTATATGGTACGACTGTACGAAGCTCGCACGGATGGATATTATAATATAATCATATGATATTTAGAGGATATCAAGTCTCAAACTTATGTTTCTTATTTCAGTTACCATAAACCCATAGTTTCAATGATATATACCCATAGTTTCAAATTCCTGAATAACCTACATGTATTGAAAAAGAATAAAAATATTTTAAACGATATTAACCTCATTTATTCAATAAAATAAAAATAATTGTTTTCTTATCGGTCACCACGCTCAAAAAGTGTTACTTGAATTAATATAAAAGAAAAAAAAAATACTGCGTAAATAAAAAATAAATAAATAATTATAATTATAATTGCATAAGTTGATAAAAAATGCTATCCAATAGTTTTACCGCGATAGTCCCCGAGTCGCCGTGCCACAGGTTTTATTTTAAATTTAAAACTGGCCAGCACTTAACTGCCATCCCACCTGACGCACTAGTTCAGAAAAATCTATTCATTCTCTTTGGTAATTCTACTACTAACTAAGGAAGTAATGAGCAAGTTTTCACGGTTATAAATACATGTAAAGTGTTAGATAGACAGCTGAGTGGCAGAAGTAGGGCTCCATTACTATTTAGGTTTTAAAAAAAAAACAACTATTGTACCTAATGATTCACATTTTATTGTTCTTAATCTACATCATATTCAATACTGGCAAAATTGTTCAGGAGGGACGACATTATTTTGATGTCTTGCATAAATTAGAAACCAAATAATTGTCATGATATGGGCGCCGCAACCTATGGTCCTACGCCCAACATGACAATTACAGCAATCAAAATCAAAATCAAATCATTTATTCATCGAATAAGAAATATACATTTCATCTATCGATAGTCATTTTTTTTAATCTACCACCGTTTCGTAATGAGGTTCCTCTAACGGAGAAGAAACAGGCGAAAGATACTCCGTAGGTATCCTCTTTTTTGTCATTTTTTTTCTCCAACAAAATACATTGTTATACAGTACAATTTTTTTTATTTAGAAACAGCTTAGGAGCGATCATCTCATTCCCAGGGGTTATTATCGTTAATTATAAGAGTTCTAACGATTTTACCTTGATCCTAATATTTTAAGTATTATTGAACTTGAATATTAACAACTATTATAACGGCAAGCAGCCTTAGTGGTTATATAACCGTACGGGAACGCGGCCGAAATCCAAGTGACCGCTGCTCCATGCGACCATGTGTCCCTTGGCTCGAGTAGATAACGTCATATCCGGTATACAGTGTTGCCAGCGACAACATAATGTACTCTTTTATATTGTAATAACCCTTTTTAAAAAGGTTTTCTTTAATAAATTTCTTAAACCTGTTTTTTTTTTATTTTAACAAAGTAACTACAGACTCGTGGTCCGTATTCTTTTTTGATTAACATGTTTTTTTTTTGTAAATTTTCTTTTTGGGCAGTCACCGCCGCGTACTTGAACCGGGCTGGTAGCGGTGCAACAGTGAGTTCATATTTATATATACATATATATAAAATAATTAATTTATGTATATTTTAGATCTGCACAGTTTTTGCTGTAGGGAGAATGGACGGAGATCTCGTCGTTGCAGGTTATTTGGTAAGTAAGTAAGTCTTAAACCTGTTAATAGATAGGCTTTGCACATTAACTGGGATTTTGTTGTAGAAGCGTGTACACCGTTCCATGAACGAGTTACTGACTCTTTGGAGTCTAGTAACTGGCGTTACAAGCTTGTGTTTGTTCCTAGTGTTTACATTATGTACATCAGTATTTTTATTAAAATTATTAATGTTTCTATGTACATACATTACATATATATACAATACATATATATATTGAGAGGCCAAGGTTAAAATATTTATTTCTTTAAATTTCTCTCTCAGAGATACATTCAAATTTAGATTGTAAATTGCCCTTATGGGCCTCTTTTGCAAAATGAATATTGTTTCAACATCGGCTGCATGCCCCCATAGCAAAATACCGTATGTCATGAAAATAACTAAAATGAACGATTCTAGCTGTATTTACATCAGTCCGACATCTTATTTTCCTTACAGTATATGCTGCAGAACTTAATCTGCTCGCAAGTTTGGATATATGGGGACCCCATTGAAGCTTTGAATCAAGAGTTATTCCACGAAAAAAGGGGTATCCACAAGGCCTAAATGGGGACGATTTATAAGTTACACAACCCTTATTGTATTCGTAAAAAATTTCATCGAATGTTCCACCTTGTGATTTGTGGATGGTCATCGCAGCAGAAACGGAAGCACTTTCCTTTAGTTTCAGTAAAGGAAAGTGCTTCCGTTTCGCAGTAACTTTTTTATCTGATGTCAATGGGATGTTCGCTGAACGTAA
>OW152842.1:6753098-6769996 GCA_933534255.1 Iphiclides podalirius | reverse complement strand
ATGTGGGCTAGGACTGGAGGATCAACACCATGTGCTCTGGATGTGCCCGCTATACGCGGATCTGAGGGAAAGGTTGGTGAATGGGGTGGCCTGCACGGGCTTCGGTCCAGTGTATTACTGCGAACTAGTAGCAAGTAAGGAGAATTACAGCGAGTTATGCAGATTCGCGCATGCTTGGAACCGCAGGCGTAATAATATATCCGATGGAAAGGCGCCTGGCAACGAGCCATCGACAAAACAACACACAAACTCTAGGGGGGAGAGTTGACAATTAGGGACAAGGACGAGAATAAAGAACTTGTAGGGAGTCAAGCAGGTGCGCGCGGAGCCTCGCGGCCAGACTGTGCGCACTCTCCCACGATTCGGCCCATATAACCGCGAGGTTGGTGGGGCCATGGGAGGTGGTGGGTTGTCCATAAAAATCGCTCGCTCGCTCGCTCGCTGGACGCCGAAGCGAACGGATGTGTGCGTAAGACTGCTCTGTAGCGGTTTGTGGAAATTTTCCAGAAAGTCTGCCCGATCTGCACATTCAGGCAGGCGATACTAGAGAAGGGTCGGGTGTACATTGTGTGGCAGGTGGTTGAGGTGTGTGTCTCGGTCACCTGCTGCAACAAGTGCCATATCCTTGGGCACCCAGAGAAATATTGTAAGTCCACGGAAAACATTTGCGGAAAGTGTGGAGGGACTGGACATCGCAAGGACGAATGCAAGGAGGCCAGTTCCTGCTGTGCAACCTGTAAGCGGTTCGGCAAACCTGCCGTTGGACACGTGACAGCCTCACGTGACTGCCCCGCCCGACTGCATGCGGAGAAGCGTACCATGGCCGCTACAAACTATAAAGTTCAATAACCTTATCAAGGTGGGTCAGGTGAACCTTGGCGGGTCAGAGGTTGCGACCAAGGAGCTCCCGTCACTGGTTCAAGAGATGTCACTGGACCTGGTGCTGATCCAGGAGCAGAACGGACATGCGCCCGAGCTGTGTATTCTCCAATCTGGGGAATGCCCCAAGGCGGGGATATTCGTGGGGAACGACGACGTGGCGGTGGTGGTGCTCGACCACCTATGCACCAGCCACTGTATGGTGGCCTCAGTTAGGAAGGTGGGTGGGCAAGAGGTCGTGTTCGCCTCAATCTACTTCCAGTATATGGACAGTGTGGAGCCCTACCTAGAGATGCTGGGAAGGGGATGCGCGGCCGCTTGGTGGTGATTGGAGCGGACGTGAATGCCCACTCGCCCCTGAGGCGCAGTCATCCACGCCACTACACGGGTAAGGGCCATGAAGCAGAGGCGAGGAGAAGATCAATAGAAGTCTTCATTAGTGGCCACGACCTTTTAATACGCAACGAAGCTGGCCAACCGTTCACCTTCTGCGGCCCAAACGGGAGCTCAAGCTGCAAGGTCCGTGAGTGGCGTGTTCATGAGGAAGCGTCGAGTAGTGACCATCGCCTTCTAACCTATTTTGGTGGTTAATGACTCTAGCTCTGTAAGTGGCAATCAGATGACTTGTAGCACGCCGACCAGATTAAGGGATTCCGGGGTATGCTGGGACCAGTTTCGTGCGGGAATCAACTCAAGAATGGGAAATCTTAATGTGCGTAGACCCCCCCCCCCCCAACTCGCGAGGGACTTTACGAATGTGGTTTTGCGCGCGGGGTACGAATGTTTGGGCGTCAGGAACTCGAAGAAGGGGGGAGGGTATGATTGGTGGAACAGTAAGATAGATATGGCACGGAAAGAAAGCTTTCGTTTGAGAACTGTATGCCAGAAAACTAAAAGGTCGGGGGAAAAGCGAGAGGTGATAGCAGGCAACGCATTTCGTGCGGCCCGGCGTAGATACAGAAACCTGATGGAGGAGGCGCAAAGCAGTTACTTCCTCCGCATGGCTGAAAGCGGCAATACTGACCCCTGGGGTCAGGCCTACCGGATTGCTAGCGGTAGATTCCATCCTCCTGCCAATGTCATCAACGGCGTCGAGTACGCCGGGAGCTGTGCGGAGAGTGTGGAGGTGGCGGCGGCGGGATTCCTGGGGGCCCTATGTCCGGACGATGATGCATCGAAGGACGGGGCATACCACAGGCAGGTTCGTATCACCGCCTCCATAATCCCTAGTGGCTGCGATGCGCCCCCCCTATCTTGCGACGCGCTGGGAGCCCTAGTACGAAGACTCCCCAACACCTCCCCGGGAATTGACGGGGTCACGGCGCGTATGGTGAAGGAAACCTGGTCCGCAGCTGCGGCGGAATTCCACATGGTATATGCAAGATGCGTGGAAGAAGGAGTATTCCCTGATGTATGGAAGGAGGGCAGACTTATTGCCTTGTCTAAGAATAATGGGAAACCACTCTCTGACCCAAAGGCGTACCGTCCTATAACCCTCCTCTCGGTCCTGGGTAAGTTACTTGAACGTGTGATGCTTGAATGTGCTTCCGGGGTGTTCACGCGCATCTCGGAGGGCCAGCATGGCTTTCGCAGGGTACGTTCTACGGTTACGGCGATTCAAACGATCCTGAAAGTGGTCAGGTGTTCCAAGCGGAAATATGTACATGCACTATGCCTCGACATATCTGGTGCCTTTGACAACGCTTGGTGGCCCATGGTCCTTTTGAAGGTAAAGAGGGGTGGATGTCCTCCAAATGTGTATTGAATGCTGTCGGACTATTTCATTGGAAGGCGGATCGGCCTCTTCGTGGGTAGCTCCCCCAGCTGGAAGGTGTCCACAATGGGCTGTCCGCAGGGCTCGGTTCTCGGACCTATCCTGTGGAATATGCTAATGGATGACCTGCTGGAGCTCCCAGTCGAGGACGGTGTCACTCTAGTCGCATATGCCGACGATATTACGGTATTATGGAGTATCCCCCTTTATTTGTTTTACTAACTATTATTGCAATACGTGAACATATTATCCAGATTGGTGCAGGATCAGAACAGGTTAGTTTAGGTTAGTAGGCACGTGTGAGCACGTGGCGATAGTGCCGGTAGTTGTAGAACTTTTTTTTTGGTGTGGGTACCCGCAGTGTTGTGGGTAGCTGTTGAAAACTATTTTTCGGTATACCCTCCTCTGCATTCTTGTTGTGGGTAGTTTGAGTTTTCTCTGACGGTTGTCAAACCCACCTGACAGGCGTTGTGGTGTAGGTACCCGCAGTGCTGTGGGATTGTATAATCGCATATACCCACATATTTGACTTTTTGGCTGCACGATGGACAGCGAGGATGAGCCGGAGCGCTCTGCCTTCGCACCGCGGAAGTCTCTCGCAAGGATCCCGCCGCAGGACTTGAGACGTCACCAGAGGAGTCCGGGTCTGTCCCACAGAGACCCAGGGTGGAGGTACGCAAATGCCGCCCGGCAATACCTGCACCTGCTCCACCTAGGGGTAGTGTGGCGCCGCCGATAGCGGGCATCTTGGCGGCCCCCTCTTCGGAGACGAGCAGCGGTGCCAGCGCGAGAGAACGGGCCATGGCTAACTGTTCCAAATTGGAATTATTGGACATAGTCCGGAATAGCTTGGACAATATAACGTCCATCGTCACCAGTCCGGAGTCCAAACTTAACAAGACGGACATCAACGCAGTAGGTGGATGCGTCAGGGAGGTGCTTGCGGTTGTGGCCGCCCTCAACATCAGGTTGAGTGATGCTGAGCACGACGTGGCGGAAGCCAACCTAATGGCAGCAAAATGATGAAATGAAATTAAAATGGCGGTTGATGGTGGACACATCCATCAACCGGTGGAAAATTCTTCGTACGCAGCAGCTTTGAAGCTACCTAAGGGAGGGAGTGCTGTCCCGTTCCCAACACGAACTGGCCCGATACTGGCTTTTTACCCGACGGAGGAGCACGCTCAGGCCTTAAAATCCACCGATGACACAAAGGCCGCTCTAAAGAAGGCCATAAAACCAGGGACACTGGGAAACAGGGACACGAGCTGCAGGTAGAGCGCTTAAAGAAGATAGGGAATGCGGGAGTAGTTGTCCAAACAACGACTGTCGAGGGGGCAGAAAAATTGAAAAGTGCGGCTACCCCCTCTCTGCGGGTGGAGGTCCCTAAGACTAAGCCACCACAGGTTTGCCTCCGCAACCTCGACGCAAACCCGGAGCCCGGAACACCTTGACATTATTCTAATTCAGGAGCAGTACCCGGGGGCGCCGTGTGTGCTGGAGTTTGGAGGAAGTCCTAAGGCGGGTATCTATGTCGCCAATTCAAGAATAGCGGTTATGGCCGCCATTCACCTCTGAACGAGGCACTGTGCCGTGGCGTCGGTGCATCTAGCGGATGGCAGAGAAACTGTGCTGATCTCAGCCTATTTCCAGTACGCTGAGCCTATCGGGCAGCATATCATGGAGGTCGAAAGAGCATTAGACCACCTAGCAGGCAGGAGTGTAGTTATCGGCTTGGACGCGTACGCCCACTCGCCAATGTGGTACAGCCACCCGCGCCACTACATCGGTAGGGGTCATGAAGCAGAAAACCGAAGGGCTCAAATGGAGGACTTCATTAATGGCAGAGGACTGATTGTCGGAAACCGTGAGGGCCACCCGTACACCTTTTGCGGTCCCAATGGTGTGTCCAACATCGACTTGACCCTAACATCCCGGGGAGCCGCTGTTTTGGACTGGCAAGTCCGCACCGGCGCTTCTAGCAGTGACCACCGGCTGCTCAAGTTCCGCATAACCGAGCAGCACAATTATGAAGGGGAGCAACATCGACCCACTGTGGACCCGCCGAGGTTTCGGGAGCGTGGGGTGAGCTGGGCCGGTTTTCGTGCGGGGATCAGCATTAGTATGGGGTATTTGAATGTGAACAATCCCAACTTGCGGAAGATTTCACGAATGTCATCATCAGAACAGTGTATGATAGCCTAGGTACCAGGAATCCAAGGAGGGATTCCTGGTACCTAGGCTCATGTATTACGTATAATGGCTCATGGCATATGTATTATGCTTACCACATTTTCCTTCACATCTCATGCAAAGACTCTGTATAATGAATGCAATGCAAGTTCTTCAATCTGACGTAGATTTATTTTTTGATCTAGCTCCAAGATATAACTTACAGAAAAGTAAACTTATTGAAATAAGATAGGTGTATTGCTAAACTTAAGTAGGACTTATTAGTTTTATACTCAGAAACACTGTAATTATAACATTATTATGGTTACTTTCAATGTCACGAATAGAACAAAAAATATGTATATTGTGTGCTTACTTAATATTTTTTTTTATAGACTAATATACTAGACTCATATAAAGCAATAAATAAAATTATTACTACTCGCTTGCTGTGGCACGTCCGTTGCCTACGGACTCTTGGACCGACTGAAAATCAGCGCCGCAGTATCGCGCGGCATATGCTGAGTCGGTCCTTTCCGTCACTACATCCTTATTTATAAATTTCTTTTATTTTTATTCTTTGTTTTACTTTAACTTATTATTATTTTTTCCTTTTGTAATTACTCTTAGGTTATTTAATTTATTTGCTTATTTTATTTTTATTTTATTTTTATTTGTTATTTTGTAATTATAAACATTGTAATCAAATGTAATATGTGTGCAGATGAAGTGTCGGATTAAATGTCTTTATGTCTTTATGTCTTTATGGATGGAGGTTATGAATGGTGGAACGAGAAACTGGAAGCGGCACGAAAGGAAACCTTTAAACTCAGATCATCATGGCAGAAGTGTAAAAGGCTAGGCGGGCAACGAGAGGTTTTGGTAGGCAACGCTTTTCGTGCAGCTCGCAGGAGATATAGGGCCATGATGGAGGAGGAGCAGCACAGTCACTTCCTGCGTGTGGCCGACAGCGGCAATACTGACCTCTGGGGTCAGGCTTACCGGATTGCCAGCGGCAGAGTCCATCCTCCTGCTAATGTCGTTAACGGTGTAGAATACGCCGGGGCCCGTGCAGAGAGTGTGGAGGAGGCGGCGGGGGGCCTGCTGAGGGCTCTCTGTCCGGACGACGACGTGTCTAAGGATGAGATATTCCACAGACGGGTTCGTATTGCTGCCTCCTTTATTCCTGGTGGCTGTGACGCGCCCCCTCCGTCTCGCGACGCGCTGGGAGGGATAATTCTCAGACTCCCAAACACATCGCCGGGAGTTGACGGGGTCACTGCGCACATTGTGAAGCATACTTGGACTGTGGCAGCTGCGGAATTCCATCTGGTGTATGCAAGGTGTGTGATTGAAGGTGTGTTTCCTGACGTATGGAAGGTGGGCAGGCTCATTGCACTGCCCAAGAATAACGGTAGACCGCTCTCTGATCCCAAGGCGTATCGTCCAATTACGCTCCTATCGGTCTTGGGTAAACTGTTAGAACGTATGATGCTTGTGAGCGCTCCCGGGGTGTTCTCTCGCATCTCGGGGGGCCAGCATGGCTTCCGCAGGGGTCGATCAACGGTAACGGCGATGGTAGCTAGGAACTCTAGTAGCAAATATGTGCAGGCTATATGCCTGGATATTTCAGGAGCGTTCGATAACGCATGGTGGCCCATGGTCCTTTTAAAGGTGAAGAAGGGAGGCCCCCCCAATGTATATCGGATGTTGTCGAGCTACTTTGTTGGTAGGCGCGTTGGTCTCTTTGTGGGAGACTTTGTAAGCTGGAAGTTATCCACGATGGCGTGTCCGCAGGGTTCGGTCCTGGGTCCTACCTTGTGGAATATACTTATGGACGACCTTTTGGAACTTCCACTCGAGAATGGTGTCACTCTTGTAGCGTACGCGGATGATGTCACAGTACTTATGGAGGCGGACTCTAGGGCCGAGCTACCTTGTTCAGTATCTCGAATTGGGGATTCAGGAACCGACTGGACTTTGCTCCGCACAAGTCGAAGACCCTGACCATAAAGGGCAGGTTTCAGAGGGCTCCGACCATTAAGATGGCCGGCTCCACGGTGTGCACTGTGCCCTCAACTATTATCCTTGGTGTCCGCATCGATACGGCTCTTTCTTTAAATGAGCATGCCAGGCATATTAGTGATAGGGCAGCCAAATGCTTTGGCAAAATGTCGCGTGTTTCGACCTCGTCTTGGGGTATAAGGTATCCAGCGCTTCGAACCCTGTACACCGGAACGTTCGTCTCCGTGATTACCTATACGGCGGCGTGCTGGTGGGAGCGTGCGAGACTATATGTGGTTCGCTCAACCTTGCTCCGGGCACAACGTGGGTCGCTGGTTCTCCTGACGAAGGCCTACCGCTTGGTCAGTACACCAGCGTTAGCAGTCCTCGCGGGGGAACTTCCGGCCGATCTCGAAGTGATCCGGGCCCGGCGGTGTGACGTTGAATGTCGTAATTTGCCCAGGCCGGAGTCGATCCGGCGAAAAAAGGCCATCAGACTGGAGGTGGTTGATGAATGGGATGCGAGATAGAAATCTGAATTGCGTGGAAGGGAACTCCGTCAGTTCTTCCCGGAGGTGAAGGATAGACTTAGGGCTACCTGGGTACATCCCAATTACCCGTCGTCGCAGATCCTGACCGGTCATGGATCCTTCAGGAAAAGATTGCACGAGATGCGGCTGAGTATGGAAGACATGTGCAGCTGTGGACTTGGCGTGGAAGATCGACATCATGTGTTGTGGTTATGCCCGCTTTATGAGGATATTAGAATGGAGCTTTTGAACGGCGTGACCTGCTCGGGGACGGGTCCGGCGTACTACTGCGACCTCATCTCCTCGGCCTCAAACTTCGCTGCGTTGAGGAGGTTTGCGCACGCATGGCATCGTCGGAGAACCACAGAAGACCGAATGGAGACCGGCAACGAGTCAAACATTATTGTGTTGTCAAGCCCCCTTGGGGAGAGAGTTGACATTTAGGGACAAGGAAGAGAATAAAGAACTTGTAGGGAGTCAAGCAGGTGCGCGCGGAGCCTCGCGGCTAGACCACGCGCACCCTCCCACGATTCGGCCCATATAACCGTGAGGTTGGTGGGGCCATGGGAGGTGGTGGGTTGTCCATAAATATCGCTACTCGCCCGCCGGACTCTGAAGTGCGCTTAAGTTAGCTCCGCAGCTAGTTGTGTGTGGAAATTTCCATTACATTTTGCTAAATTAGTTGTGCAGTTTTATTTTATTATTAGTAGTGGTAATAACTTTATGGATAATCTCAATTAGTGTAGTGTAGTGTGGGACAGGAGTCAATCCAGTATTCTTTGTGTAAAAGGACAGGACCTATTCTGTGCTGTGATATATTGGACGTGTTTTCTGGACCGTGCGTGGAGGACAGGACCTACTGGAGTGTGAATAGCAGGGAGTATCACCCCTTGTTATTTATTTTCTATATATTTTCTTTTTCATATTTTGATACGCGAACAGACTAATAAAAAAAGTTAATAAGTGTTACTTTAAGTTAGGTTAGGCACGTGCGTGTACGTGGCTGGCAGTGCCGGTAGGCGTAAAACTTTTCGTACCCTCAGCGTTTGGGGGTAGCTGATAAAAACTTTCTTTAGGAATACCCTCGTTGCAAATTAGTGGTGGGTAATCTAAGAAATAAATGACAGGTGTCAAGATCGATTGATAGGCGCTCTGGTGCGGGTACTGGCAGCGGCTGTAGGTGGTCCCACATTACTACTTGCAATCATACCCTCCTAATTAGCTGAGAGCGAGCGGGGTACTGAAACTCCGGCTTGAATTGGCTGGGGCCAGCCGCCATGGAAACCGACGAGGACTCGGACCTACACCTCCTCGCAGTCACGTGGAGGTCACCAAGACACGTGCCGGCACCTCAGGAGGCGAAAAGCGGACCCTGCAGTCACCGAAGGAAGTTGGCACGAACCCGCAAAAACCCAGAATGGAGCTGCGAACGTGCCGTCCTACTACCCCGGCTCCCACCCCCCCTATTGGTGCGACATCCTCTGGCGGAGTACCAATTCCGGACACACAGGGTACGCATGGTCAGGAACTGGACACGGGGTTGGAGAAAAGCTCCAAAATGGCGCGAAACAACATGCAGGCAATAATGGGTATTGTTACTGGACCCCAGTCGAGCATATTGGCATAACCTGCTGCAACAAGTGCCAACAGTATGGGCATCCTGAAAAGTACTGCAGGTCACAGGAGACCGTGTGCGGTAAGTGCGGAGCGACCAGGCACCGGAAGCCGGAATGCCCATCAAGCTAGTCCCGTTGCGCTACCTGCCACCGCTTCGGCAAGCCGTCGGACTAGCATAATACCGCGTCACGCGACTGTCCCGCCAGGGTGTATGCGGAGAAGAGGACCGTCTCGATGACTAACTGACTATATGGCGCCTAATTACCAGCTGAGAATTGGAATTACATATATTTTTATGCAGAATTTTTTCTTTCATGTTTATATTTATATAAGTACCTGAAGGACCTTTTTTTGGTACATAATGTATATTGAAAATGATCTGTGTTGGGTAGTACCACGTGGTTAAATAATTAAAGTCGATTTTAATTTTGTATGTATTTACTGCGTTTACAATTAATTAGCTTAGTACGATTTTAAGAAGAGTGACCCGTAAGAAATTTGAATTGCTAGTGAGTTCTGGACGTTTCGTTATACAAAGCAAATTTTATAACAATAGTAATTGTATGGAAGGGAGTCGGCTCGTCGGTGGTTGGGTGCTGGTGATGGTTCCCCGTCCACGTTAGCACGTTTCTGAATGGCGCCGATAGATGGCGCCGCAACATGGCCCCGGCCTTGGAAGCATCAGGTTCCAACGCATCAGCATTACGGTCCTGTGTTGTCTGTGGAACTGTTAGAGGACATATTTTAGAGAAGGATCTTCTTATAATACCAGATGTTGTGAGAAGTTCTGCCATCCGTGAGATGCCATCGGTTCCAGGGTAGATTTTTATGATTCTACCTAGTTTCCATTTTAATGGAGGCAGATTATCATCCTTGATAAGAACGAGTCTATTAAGTTCGACCTCGCTCTGGTTTATTTTCCATTTTGTGCGTATTTGCAACTCTGAGATGTACTCCTTTGCCCATCGCTTCCATAAATTCTGCCTCATCTGTTCGATTATGTCGTAGCGAACAAGGCGGTGCCTCGGCGTGGTGGTCAGATCCACGCAGGCTGGAGCAGTCAGCGGCCGGCCGATGAGGAAATGAGCGGGTGTGAGAGGTTGCAGGTCATTAGGATCTGTGGACAGAGCTGTTAAGGGACGGGAGTTCAGGATGGCTTCAATTTGTGCCAAAACCGTGCTGAACTCTTCGTATGTGAGATTAGCGCACCCTATAACACGTCGTAGGAGATACTTAGAGGACTTAATTCCTGCTTCCCACAGACCACCAAAATGAGTAGAGTAAGGAGGTATGAAACTGAATTTAATATTTGTATTTGATGCAAAATCAATGATATCCTGACTCTGACCTTCAAGTGACGAAACGAATTCTTTCTCAGCCCCTACAAAATTTTTAGCGTTGTCTGACATAATTTCAATTGGTTTACCACGGCGAGATATAAATAGCTTTAATGCTAGTATATAATCATTCGTAGAGAGACTTGTGACTAGCTCTAAATAAATTGAACGAGCACACAGACAGATAAACAAACAAAATTAAATGTATCCTTTAATAAGGCTAGCTCCTCTTCCTTTACGATTCAAAATCATCACTGGCCCGGCATAGTCCACTCCACAGCGCATGAAAGGAAATCCGGGTTCCAGTCGTTCAGCTGGTAGGCTGCCCATAAGAGGTTGCAAAGTCTTACCTTTAACGCAATTAAGTATGATTTTTCGAACTAAATTTTTTCCTCCAAGAGGCCACCATGCCTCGCGTATGTGAGCTAGCAAAACTTGAGGCCCACCGTGCAGTAATTGTAAATGTTCATATCTGAATAATTATATTGTGAATCTATGTTTACTACACAATAGCAGTGGGTGTTTTATATTTCTATCAAAATGAGGCGAATTATTAAGTCTGCCACCAACATGTATTAACTTATTGTCATCCAGAAAAACATTTAAACCGAGTAATCGTTTTGACTTTAAAGTTGACCGTTTAAGGCGCTGTATGCAGTAAAAATAGGTTTTTCAAAAGATTTTTTAGCAAAATCTACACATTTCATAGCAGCAAAAAAAAATATATGTTAATCTTGATCGTACATTCTAAGGGAACATTGTTTCCAAAACATATTCTCGATATATTTTCTCGATAGAAAAAAAAAATCATGAAACTACCTCTAAAAGAGAAATTCAAAACCAAAAATGAACGTAATACATCAACAAATCTTAATGAAATTAATATCAGTGGTGTAGAATATATTAATAAAAAGGATTGTTGTTTTAATTTGTTGATTGATGTTAGATATTTCTAAATATTAATTTAATTCATTAAAATTAATTCGAACGCGATGGCCAAAACACCGCGTCACCGCGGCGTTGTTTCGGCTCTCTTCCAACTCCACACGTTGAACAGAGAGCGCTGAGGCGCCTTGCTAGATGGACCTACCTATGCCGCTCGTCTTCCGCTCACCGTTACGAAATATGTTCCGTATTAATTTATTACTGAGGGTTATAATTTTATTAGATCTTTCGAAAACATGAAACTAAAAAATATATATTCACATATTTCGTATTTTTAATTATTTGTATGATTATTAACAACTAAAGCGTAATTTCAATATCTTATCTTGTCATTGATAAGTTTATCATTCCTATATAGTGTAAAGGCAGGGATGACAACTTAGGAATTTTCTTCCGAAATTTAGGAATAAAAAATGTGGAATGGAAGTTTATTGGGAGGTAAATTTTTATGGGAATATTTTTTTAAAAAAACTACACAAAACAACTTATTTAAAAAAAAAATCAGTGCCGTGCTGCTTTGGATGACGTCAGGCCCAGGCCTATGTGTCTGGTATGAATATTTTATGTATTCTAATAATTTTTTTTTATATTGTTTTGATTTTATTCTTAACATATTCATTTCAAATGAATTATGTTATATTTGATGTTCTTGACCATGGTTTATTTTATCAGATAATTATTTTGCCTTTTCCTATAATATAAAAAAAATCCCGATTTTAAATTTAGAAATTTTTGTTTGAATTTAATAAATTTTAGTCGGTTTTCGAATTGTTTTAGGAGTATTATTTTTGAACAGTTGGTAACACTGTGTAAAGGACCATCATTCTATAGGGATTGGGTTCAAATCCCTACATTTTTCTTTGTTATATTTTTTGGTGATTTTCTTTTTGTAGGTATTTTTTTTTAATTTACCATTCAATTTTTGTTGATTTTTTTATTTTAAGTAACTGTAACGAAGATTCATTTTTTCGAAATAAAATTTTCGCATTAGTTGTGGAATTAAATGCACATGATACGACTGAAACCGTTTTCTTGTCAGCTGACTGTGTGCAAATAATGCGCACTTGCCGCTGATGAACTCGGTTTTGAAGTATTATCGTAGCTATCGTGGTGTAATAAGCTATTGTGTTTTTTCTGGCACTGCTTGCACGGGCCGAACAAGCACTCCGAAATTGGATGCCCTGCGCGTAAACAATTGCGGCACAGGTGTTTTTCATCGATTAATTTAAGTACCCGGAGGACCGAGCTTTGCACGGTTTGTTTTTTTTGGTAAATCGTGTATTTTGAAAATTACATTGAGATACAAATTACTGAGTAATGAAATATGCATAATATTTTTCGATCTTACCGACGTAATAATAAGAAAATATGAACTGATGTTTTTCACAAAAGAAAGAACTTTTAAAAAAGGGGAAAAAAATAACAAATCAACAAATGAACAAAAGATTAAAAATAAAAAAGCAATGATCTGGAATCGAAAAATAAGTAAAAAAAATGATCGTGACGCGAACCACGGCCGTCTGTTTTGGGGCCGCCCGATTACCGACCGAGCTATTATGACATTTTCTCTTGCGGCGAAATTTACCGTCATATTCGAATTATATTTTTCATTCCCAGGAAACAGAGATAAAATGACATTTTCTAAAAGTGAAACCTAGCTAGATCGATTTTTCGCCCCCGAATCTACGCACATACTAAATTTCATGAAAATCGCTGGAGCCGTTTCCAAGATTCCCATTATATATATACATATATATATATATATATATATACAAGAATTGCTCGTTTAAAGGATAATATTCTATCTATAACTGATAGATTGAGAAAATGAATACAAGCGTATAATGCATGATTACCGCTACACATTACACAAAGTCGTGGCAATTTTTCGGGTTGGCCATTTATACGCGTGGTCACAAAACTATGAAACTTATGCACGTGCGCGGTTTTGGAATGTCTGTTATCGTCTAAATTATTGTAACATTTATTAATTTGAGTGTGCTTTGAACTGTTGCTTTTAATCATGTCTAGCATATCAGCACGGTTTCGTAAGAAAGTTAACAATTCTTCAAGTTTAATTTTTCCGTTTTGCAAATCACTAGAAATAGAGCCTTTACAATTCTCCCATTCGCGTTCCGTGGCAGAATCTACTTTTGACACTAAAATATATATAATAAGGGTATCCCATTGGTCCGTGGGCTCGTCTAATGATTTTAGAGCTCTTAAGTTACGTAACACAGTATCAATTGATTTCCGAATATGCAACGGTGATTCCTTGATAATTGCCTGTGCAGTAAACAAAGACTTAACATGATTGTGAATTAATAATCGATTATTATGGTATCTATTATCTAATAATTCCCATGCGTGAGTATAATTAGCGGCTGTAAATTCCAACGCATTGATGACTTGAAGGGCTGATCCACTAAGCGAAGCTTTCAAGTAGTGAAATTTCTGGATAGCGTCTAAATCGCTTCGCTTGTGGATCATGGATAAATACGAATTTTTATACTCGAGCCAGTGGTCATATGAGCCGTCGAATGAGGGAAGCTTAATTTCGGGTAGTTTAATAGAAAGAGAATGTGGCGTTCGTGAATACTGAGCACTGTCACCTTCGACCTTAACTTGACCTTCGTCGGTTAAACACTTTGCAATAGACATTATAGAAAAGTATTGATCTTCAAACAATTCCCTATATTCAAGTTGCTTTTGTATTTCCGATTCATCTAAAAATTTTTCAATTTTATCTTGAATTATATTGAAATACTTGAGTAAACCCGCAACTGATTCAATACGTAAAAGAAATTCGGGCTGTAGCCTTTCGGACAACGTAACATTTTCAAATTTACTAACGTACTTTTCAAATAATGTCAACCTTCCCTTAATTGAACCTTACTTTTTTTAATACTTAATTTAACCTTAAATTCATAGAATTCACTGCTTCACTATAATTATCCTCACTCATTTTAATGGTCTAAAAGGAAACAAAGAAATACTCACATTATCACCAGCGAAGTGAAATTAGCTGGGTACAGATGACGGACTTTGACCCTGTTGGGAACTGAAATTGTACAATAACACGATTTTAGCACAAATAACGGTATGGATGGAGAAAAAAAGGAACGACTTGCTTGACTGTGCTTGCTGATCCTTGACGTAGATTCGGCTCGAAGGACCAAATATGTTGGATAGTCCACGTGGTTAAATAATTAATGTCGATTTTAATTTTGTACGCATTTACTGCGTTTACAATTAATTAGCTTAGTACGATTTTAATAAGAGTGACCCGTAAGAAATTTGAATTGCTAGTGAGTTCTGGACTTTTCGTTATATAAGCAAAGCATAGCAAATCTTATAACAATAGTAATTGTATGGAAGGGAGGCGGCTCGTCGCTCGTTGGCTGCTGGTGATGGTTCCCCGTCCACGTCAGCACGTTTCTGAATGGCGCCGATAGATGGCGCCGCAACAATCTGGCGCAATGATTTAATAACTTTTTGAAATAACTAAATGCTTTGTGATTTTATTTGTAACGTTCATGACTGAATTTACGAGACTCCCACTGTCCATAGTGTCTTGTCATGGATAGGGAGCGAACCCTGGCCAAGAGCTCCAAACTCGAGTTGCTGGATCGAGTGCGAGACAATTTGGAGCACATAACGTCTACTGTCACCGGTCCGGGCTCAAAGCTTAATAAAAGTGACACGAATGCGGTGGGAGCGTGCGTAAGGGAGGTGCTGGCGGTTGTGGCTGCCCTCAATCTGCGACTCAGTGACGCCGAGTTGGAACTGGCGGAGGCAAATTTAAGGGTCGCAAAGGCCGAAAACCGGGCGTTGCGTAGTGAGTTAACTGCCAAGGACAAGGCCGCACCGGGCATCTCTTACGCCACGGCCCTGAAGCTGTCCAGGGGAGGTGAACCTACCCCAATGCCCTCCGGAAATGGTCCTGTCATTGCCTTTTACCCAGCACAGGAGCAAAGTGACAAAATAAGAACGGCGGAGGACACCAAGGCGGTATTAAAAAAGGCCATCAAGCCTGTAGCGATGGAGGTGCAGGTGGAGCGCTTGCGTAAGGTGGGGAACGCGGGGGTGATAGTCCAGACAACCACCGCAGAAGGCGCCGAAAAATTGAAGTGTGCTGCACCCTCGACCCTGCGTGTGGAGGTTCCCAAATCAAGGTCCCCGCAAGTTTGCCTTAGGAACCTGGATGGGGACTTGGAGTCTACTGACATCCTGGCGGCTCTGTATGAAAAGAACTTCAAGGGAAGCAGCTGGACGGTGGCGCGCATCCAGGCAGAGTGTAAAGTCTTTCGGAGGAGAGGGTTCAGAGGAACCACTACCGCGGTGTTAGAATGTTCGGCCACATTTAGGCAGGCGATATTGGAAAAGGGTCGGGTGTACGTTGGGTGGCAGGTGGTCGAGGTGTGTGATTTCATCTCGGTCACCTGTTGCAACAAGTGCCAAATCTTTGGGCACCCTGAAAAATATTGCAAGTCTTCGGAGACCATTTGCGGTAAGTGCGGAGGCTCTGGACACCGCAAGGACGAGTGCAAGGAGCCCAGTTCCTGCTGTGCGACCTGCAAGCGGTTCGGCAAACCTGCCGCTGGGCACATGACAGCCTCACGTGACTGCCCCGCTCGACTGCACGCGGAGAAACGCACTATGGCTGCCACCAACTATAAAATTCACTAGCTTCATTAAAGTGGGTCAGGTGAACCTTGGCGGATCAGAGGTTGCGACCAAGGAGCTCCCGTCTTTGGTCCAGGAGATGTCACTGGACCTGGTGCTGATCCAGGAGCAATACCGTCATGCGCCTGAGTTGCGCATTCTCCAATCTGGGGAATGCCCCAAGGCGGGGATATTTGTGGGGAACAACTCCGTGGCGGTGGCAGTGCTTGACCACCTTTGCACCAGCCACTGTATGGTAGCCTCAGTCAGGAAGGCGGGTGGGCAAGAGGTCGTGTTCGCCTCAGTATACTTTCAGTATATGGACAGCGTAGATCCGTACCTAGAGGTGCTGGAAAGGGTGCTAATAAGGATGCGTGGCCGCCTGGTTGTGATCGGAGCGGACGCGAACGCCCACTCGCCCCTGTGGCACAGTCTCCCACGCCACTACATTGGCAGGGGCCATGTAGCCGAGGTGAGGAGAAGAAGAATAGAAGACTTCATCAATGGCCATGATCTTTTAATAAGAAACGAAGCCGGCCAACCATTCACCTTCTGCGGCCCAAACGGGAACTCAAACATTGACCTTACGGTGTCGACTAGGAGCTGCAAAGTCCATGAATGGCAAGTGCATGTGGAAATGTCAAGCAGTGACCATCGTCTCTTGACATTTCTGGTGGGAAATGACACTCGCACGGTAAGCGGCAATCAGCCGATCTGTATCGCGCCGACCAGATTTAGGGAGTCCGGGGTATGCTGGGACCGGTTCCGCGCGGGAATCAACTCAAGAATGGGAAATCTGAATGTGTGTAAACCTCCCCCCCAACTAGCGAGGGATTTTACGAATGTGGTTTTGCGTGCGGGTTACGAATGTTTGGGTGTCAGGAACTCGAAGAAAGGGGGAGGAGGATATGATTGGTGGAACAGTAAGATAGATACGGCACGGAAAGAAAGCTTTCGTTGGAGGACTGTATGGCA
>OW152842.1:6727598-6752598 GCA_933534255.1 Iphiclides podalirius | reverse complement strand
TCTAATTAGTGACGCGCATGAATGGATTAACGAGATTCCCACTGTACCTATTCACTGTACTGTACTCACGATTCTGACAACAGGAAAGACTGCATAGTTCACAAGTTCATTCACTTGCGCTCCCTGTTTGTATCGCGGCCTATCTGACGCCCAACATGTCTTACAGTTTGTTATCACTGGCTCTCCTAACTCAAATGAGCTGTGCTGTAGCGAGCTCATGGGAGTCAATTACCTATACGACAGAGACCGAGTAAGAGGCCGCACTTTTGTTCCAGCGTGCCTTAACTAGAACCTTAGCACTTTGAACGATCAGATTTGAATCAAACTTTGCACTCTCGTCAAAGACCCATGACAATGCAATAATTTAAATAGTTTTCCCATTATCCTAATCAGGACCTTCAGGATTAGTTATTTTCCAAATTCGATACCCTGTAGTGACCTAGTGTCAAGAACGCATGTAAAAAATTTTTAAAAAATAAAAAATGTGTGCGTGAGAAGTTATATTTCTTTGGCATCATAAAAAAAATATTTTTTGATTGCATGCAAAGTTACAATAAAATAATCAAGAATGGAAAAGGATATAAATAATAAAATTATGAAAGCGCCATCTACATTCTTTATGAGTACTGTAACGGGCAAATGTGATTGAGAATATGCTGCCATCTACAATAAGTGGTTTAGCGGGCAGCTTCAAAGGTGTGACTTTTGTGTTACAGTGATGCGCGCGCGTCTTAAAATTTCACTCATAATTTTTTCCTAACGCGCCTAAAGAAGTAAAACTTCAAAAACCCGCTTTTATACTTAGCAGAACTGAAAAATAGAAAGTAAATAAATTTTAAAACAATAAATTTCTTGTACCTAAATTTTCTACTTTTTAGTTTAAAACGTGTATTTATTAATCCCTTTGTATTGTATTGTCCTATAACAAACTATAGACGGAACTTTGCAATGTAAACCAATCAATGACATTAAGTATTGAGTGGATAGACGATTGTCAGTAAGAAGGCCAGGTTATTTACTTACATAGTTGCGCGTGAACGTGATATAAGTTTTAATCACATAACCTATATTACTCAGAGAAGGCTTAGCATTGGTGGAACAAAACACTAAAAACATGTAGGCACTTACAACTTAATTTGACTGTTTACACGAAAACCTTACATTGAAACCTTAAAATTACACTATCTTGACGTACCATTGTTTCATAAACATTTAGAATAATTCGTATCTGAACAAAGTATGTTAAAGCAATATAAAGCTTGGAAATGCTAGAAATAATTATAAGTTCTAATTTACATTATTCTAATAATCATAAATATATTCGATACGGTTACGATTTGATATACAGATACAATAGACTTTTTGGACATTGCTAAAATCAAGCAATATGACACATTTTACGAACATTTCAGTTTCATTCAACCATCAGCTAACGTGATATTCACAAGTTCTTTTCTTCCTCCATCAGCGATACCTGAAAAAAGCAGAGTTTATATTAAAACAAAGTTATACTTATATTAAAGAAGTTGTGTAGATATATAGTAAAGAAGAAGTGTAGAAGAGTATTCCGCGCTTAAAACATAAAATGATTAAATAAAAATTTTATAATAAGCTTTAATAGCGCTGATCTCTACACTAAGATAAAACATTAAAATGTTCTTTCGTCTATTTTTCTACAAATTATTTTTTAGAGGTTCTGAATTTAAAAAAAATAACAAAGAACCGACTTCCATAAACTCTAATAGTACTAAAAACATTAAAATAATAAAATCTTGAAAATCTAACCAATGTTAACCTAACCTTTGTAGTGAACCAGCAGGTAAGTAGGCTAGAGCCTAGGGCGGCTGATTTAAAGGGGCGGTAAATTTGGCCCAAAATTTTTTCTTGCAGAAATGTTTTAAGTATTTTTAAGGCTTACAAAATTTAACGATTTATGGAGACGGTACCATTGTTCACCACGGGTACTGGTTATACCTACATCATATCACCTTGCTAACGGAATTTAGTCGTTAAAGGTATGGACGATATTCACACTACTCGGGTTAATCTTAACATTAGCATTCAGAAAATGACTTCAACACAAAGCCGTGTTTCGGGCTATAATGTTGTTGTAAGACTTCAAAAAAGAAGGAGGTTTCTCAATTCGACCGTAAATATTTTTATTGTTTTTTTATGTGTATTCGCGGATAACTTCGTCATTTATGAACCGATATTGATGTTTATTTTTTTTTTGGAAAGGAGATATGATGGTACCATGATAAGGAAACCCGGATCTGATGACGGCATCTTAGAGAAATCAAAGCAATCCTCAAATATTATAGTTATCAACAATGTTTTTTAGTTTCAGGCTTGAAGTTGGTTTTTTTTTTGTTGAAAATTATACTTGTTCTCCTCGTGAAGAACAAACAAATTCGTGCGGTATTACTTAGTACGACAAAGTCGAGGGAACATTCAAGTTCAAATGTACACATAATAATATGTAAATGTACTAGTATGTTCCCTTGTTCATATACGATTTTAGTACGAGCATCATTAATATAATAAGTTCATATCGTATCGATTTACAATGTAACAATTGTATGATAAATTATTTTAGTAGTACAATATGGTAATATTATGGAGTTGCGCCTTGTTAGCTTGTATAAGCGCCGTAAATTGAAATTTGAAACAACGCGATAAACAACGCGATAAATCGATATTACAGTTTTCATATAATAAAACAATAAAAGAGTTATACCTGAAGCAGTTTGAGTGTACTTTTCGTCCATGATTCTTCAGATTTGAGACACCCCCCGCAACGCGTGATTTACTTCTAATACGGCAATCTTTAAGACCTAAAATAAAACAAAACCAATATAAATAATATAATAGTACTAGCGGACCGCACAGACGTTGTCTTGTACACACGACTTAAATCCGACAACTTAAAAAAAAAGTTATGAATCTAAACCATTCTCGAATCGACCTGAAGACACAAAAAATTTCATTAAAATCGGTCCAGCCGTTTAGGAGGAGTTTAGTGAAAAACACATATACAGAAGAATTATATATACATATATAAAGATAATTACTTTGATGTGTCTATCTGTGTATATGTGCGTCAGTCTGCGGCGTCACAGCTTCAAAATAAATGGACCGATTATGGTGCAATTATGGGTCTCAAAATGTATAATTTTCATTTCATTAACAACGATTTTTAAGTGTATGTAGTGTATGTAATGAATGACTTATATGATAGCGTGTCATAATTTAGAAATATTATGTCATGCATTCATTAAAAAATAAAACCGTTTAAAAACTTATAAGTTAAACGGTTTTATTTTCTGTTTTTTTTTGTGCACTGAAAACTACATATTGTATTGTCATCTAAATTAAATGTGTGTACCAAATTTCAGATCAATCTGACAACGGGAAGGTGCTTAAATTTCAATTCCTAATTTTGACCCAAATAAACAAATAAATTCCGTACGTGTCGAGCTAAATAAAACCGTTTAAAAAGGTAAAAGTTAAAATTTCTGTGTGTCAATCTTAAAAAATACTTTAAATGCATCAGTCAGAATATAACATGTAGATGAGGATTCTTTAAAACTTCTCCACATCTAAAATAGTGAATGAAACCTTTTATAAAGATCACTTATCTATAAGTGTCTATGTATATGATGATGTAGATTGAAGATTTTACTGTTGATGCACGAATGGGCAGGTCCATCCGGGTTAGTATCACGACCTCACAGTAGGCCGGCGTGAAGTAAAAGTATTAGGTATACTTCTGCGTTTCGTCTGGTGAGTGAGGTAGCCGGGGCCCACTTCATTGCACGTGCAACCCAACGGGTGATGCAAATGTCTATGGGTGGCGGTTATCACTTAACATCATGTGTTACACTAGCTCGTTTGCCACTTTCTTACATAAAAAAATGTATCTGTTTAGAATTATATAAAGGTGAATTTTTCTCTTAATTTGTTCTTATATAATGGAACATCTTCGAAAGTATTGAACTTTTGTTGCACTTACGAAGATTCTCATTTCAAACAAAATATCGGGGCTACAAATCCACTTAGCTTCCTTTTTTTGGAAAATGGCATTTGTCGGTATTCTTAATCAGCAGTCATAGCGCCATCTCACGAAGTTTTGTGGTACCAGTAGACTAATGTCCAATAGAAACTATACAAGTACCTCAAAGATTTACTAGATGGCGCTATATAAAAAGGCCCCCTATTCGTAATGAATATGATAGGCGCCTCATTTTCTTAGAAAAGAATTACATAGATAAATTTAGAAACCAAAATCCGATCTGAATTAATTCAAATTATATCAAAGAGAGAGCACTTTCCAAAATACTTGAGTTAATAATGAAATTGATTAGTTCAGAATCTCAATTTTAGTAGGTAGACTAATAGTTTTTTTTTATGTGAAAAGTTGACAAGCGAGCTGGCGAACTGCCTTTTGTTAGTACAATTATAAAATGATGTCATTTTATGCTTATTCTTCAATCGCGTAATTGTCTTAAAAAAAACAACAAAGCATAAAAAAATCTATGCTACCTGAACCGGCCAACAGGTATGACACCAAATCCCACCATCCTTCCAGTGTCTGCACCTGCAACACAGTAATAGCTTCTGTTAAATCGGAACTTTGTGTATAATATATGTACATACATTGTTTATATTATGTAGATAATTTGTAATTTTCGGAGGAAGTTGGCAATTTTTTTGGATAGTGCTAACCCTGGGCTTCGCACGAGTGACATTAAAGTGACAAAAAAACCTATGGCACTCGGGGAATGCCGCCGTAAAGCTATTGCATAGCATTTTTAAGTGCATATGCAATTATAATTATTTTTTTTATTTATGCATTATCATTTTTTCTTTGATATGTATATTTATATTAATAAATAATATTAAAAATATATTTTTAATATTATTTAATTATAATTATTAAAATAATATTTTTAGTAATATATATTATTATTGATAATATATAACTTATTTATATTATTTACAATAATATTTTTCCAGCTGATATGTATATATATTTATTTTATTCATATTATTGTGTATATACTATAATACAATATAGATACCTATACACCGTACCAAATACATACATGTGAACGCTCGGCCGAGCTACATGGTAGGCGGAGTTGAGGGTGTAAGGTTTTATTTTCGTTACGGAATTTATTGATCCGGTCGCCGCGCTAAAAGCCCGCGATAAAAGCTATGCAATAGCTTAAAAATTCTACTGATCTGAACGCAACGTAACTTTAAATAAACACTGTGTCACTGTGTGCTAATCTGTAGGACTGATTTCATCAAAATCGGGAACATACACATAATAACATTAGCTGTTGGTGTCGGATGGTGATGAGAATAGAGAACATAAGCAAAGTTTTTTTACCTGAACTAATTAATAGACGATACACCAGTTTCCATCATCACCGCCTGAAACACGTAAGATGATTATATTTATATAATATGTAACACGTGGCAAAAGCAAATTGTAGTGCCTTTACGTTACAGCATTTAAGATGCCCAGAAGACTACGAGATTTGGCATAGTTAACGTTTATACAGCGTGTCTTTACCTTTCTTTAAACATCAATATTTACAGAGTTATTAAATTTTCCTAAACAAAGAATTTTATAACATTCTTACGGATAAAACTGTAACGTAAAGTTTATTTGTGTTCATTTGACACGCTGTATGGAGAAGGAGTGTCAAAAGCTAAAGTTTAGGTGTAATTTATGTTACAAACTCATCAAAATATATAAAACAAAACAACTACATTTTTTCAAAAAAAAAAAGTGAAAAAAGACCCAAATATAAAATAATAACAGCAGACTTTGAACCACTGTGAACACTAAAGCCCGACTTCTGAAACACTAATCATCGTAGAAGTAATTAATTGAATCAGCTGTCGAATGGATTTTCAAATGTTATTTGAGTTGCCAAGTTAAACAATCCTTTTGGACGTAATTCATATTTTTTGTTAATCTTAGAAATTAAGTTAAGTAGGTACTATAAAACGTTACGGAACTATTTTACCTGAATCCGTTAATATGCGAGACCACGAATGATGCCTTTCTTTTTTCAGCATATTGCCTGAAATACACAAATTACTTGTATTTAACATGAAATATTATTATGTTCAATTAAGGTGGTAGCGAATCTTGAGATTCTAGAGCAGGTTTAATTGCAAGTTAAGCCATTCAAAAAAAAACCTTAATGCTCATTTTTAGTCTACCATAAAAAGTAGCTATTATTTAAAAAAATATAAATCTCAACATTCAATACAGTTATAAAACCTAACATTTTGGCATAAAATAAACACTTGAATAAATCAACCTATTTTGTTTGACTCTCAGCTTATTAACTTATCTCAGCTCTCTTAAGACTCTCAGCTTATAATGTAAACTTAGGTTAATAATTTTAATTTGGAGCAAGCGTCCCAAACACGCACACCTTGACAGTTTGTTTACAATAAGTACACGAGCGGCACTCACACATATCACGCAATCGGTGTTAGTTTTAGCGCTTTGTTTGTTACAGAGTTGCTCCATTTAGACAAGTAACAACAGTGGAAACGTTACGCCTCTGAGTTTTGCCTGGCGAGTGACGTTTTTCCATTTTTTTTTTATTAACGAAAAACAAAACCAACTTCAAATATCTCCCTATGTATTCATTTTATAATTGATTTCCAGGAGTTGCCCAAGTATCTCCGGAGCCCGAGATCCAATACCATTGACTAATAATTAACTATTATTAAAAATAATACCATTTAATAATACCAGGACCACATCGGAAGTCGAACAGTGGTCGTACACTCAGTCGAAAGTTCTGAGGTAACAAACAAAAAATGCAGTCGGATTGAGATCCTTTTGCCTTTTTGAAGTCGGTTAAAAAGGTGGCATCGCATGTACAACCCACGGGTGTTGCAAATTGCAAATGTCTATGGGCGGCGGTCATCACTTAACATCAGGTGGATCGCCGCCTCGTTTGCAATCTTATTATAAATAATATATAAAACCGTTTAAAAACTTTTAAGTTAAACGGTTTTATTTTCTGTTTTTTTTTTGTGCACTGAAAATTACAATATTGTATTGTCATCTAAATTAAATGTGTGTACCAAATTTCATATCAATCTGACAACCGGAAGGTGCTTAAATTTCAATTTCTACTTTTGACCCAAATAAATTCCGTACGTGTCGAGCTAAATAAAACCGTTTAAAAAGGCTCATTTTGAAGTTTCTACAATTAACGAACTAGAAGAAATAGTACAAAACTTATTTACCTGTAGTATTTATTGCAACACACCAACTGCCTTCTTCTTTTCAGGCATCTGCACCTGAAATTTACAAATATCTCATATTGAATAAGAAAATGTTACTAAAAACAGTTAAAACGAATTGCCTCGTATTGTGCACGGAAATGCTTAAAGCTAAAAATAACAAAGGTGTGTTCTGTAGTTCGTTTCTGTAATCGAGGATTTTTTTTAAATTATAAAAATAAATTATGAAATTATCAATTTGAAGTGAAGACTTATAATGTGAAGTCCGCCAATCCGCAGTGGGGCCGCGTGATGGAGTATTGTCTGTGCTCTAATGCCCTATTTACAAAGGAGGCCTTTGCCCAGCACTGGGATATGTAATTATAGGCTGAATATTTAAAGTTTGTTTTAAACAACTTCACAATTCTCTATAAATAATAAAAACCCTTAAGTATTAACAAACGCCGAAACAACGTATTTATATGCCTGTGTTCGTTTGGGTATCTTATCCTTTAAACGAGCAATTCTTGTGTGTGTGTATAGATATATATATATATATATATATATAGTTATACCTTCTAGGAGTTGTTTGATCCAGCGTTTCGTATGATCAGTTTTTTGTTGATCCGCTCAAATTTGTTGATCCATACCCGATTTGTATGTAATACCATACGCAATACCATATGTATGTGTTTTAGTGGCTCCATTCGGATCAACAACTTCTCGTCAATATCTTTTTGAAAGTAGCTACAATTTATACAAATCCACTCCGTACTTATTTGATCCAATTCAAACGGACGAATCACAGATCACAGCAGCATTCATTGGTTGAAATCATCACTTTACGTCAGTGCCTACTTATTAAGAAGAATTACTGTATCTCGTGAATGTGATATTTGTTGAAATACATGCTTTAAAGGGCCAGCAATATCTAGCACTCGCGCGCTTTTCAGATTCACGTGCAACACAACCATTAAATTTTAATGTAAATTCGTTGCGCGCGTGATAGATTATTTAAGAATATACATGTAATAATTAATAAAAAAAAATTGGTATCAATACTCAACTGTTAAATATTTAATTCACGTATAAAATGAATGTACTTCTACTTCAATATTTAAAAAATAATGTTGAAGAATAAATAAGACTTGGATTGTTCACCAATCTGCAGTGGAGCCGCGTGGTGGACTATGCCTTAATACACTGTGTACAGAGAAGACATTTATAGTCTGTTACTTTACTTTTTTACTTTTATGATTCCAAAAGTGAGGACCACCGCAAGCGACACACACGAAACCGGAGATGTTGCAGGCGTATTGCCAAGAAAAAGGTGTGGAATTTAATTAAAAGAATTACCTCACTCGTGTGAAAGTATAAACTAGATCGAGCTGGTCAGCTCTAATTCAAATAAATAAAGGCAGTTTTAGGAGCATCAACTTTGTACGACAACGAATAGAAAGAAAGTAGCAAAAGTATTTTACCTGAAGCGTGTAACAGCCATTACAAAATAATGTATTTCTAGCATCCGCGGCGGCGTCTGAAACACACGAATTGCAGACTAATTTAATCAGAAATATCAGCTAAATGAGGGAGTAAAACAAGCATTTATAAATAGCTTTTACCCGTGGCTTTTCTCGCGTTGAAGCCCTTAAATAAATCTTTGTATAAAATGTATTCTTTTAATAAAAATAATCCTATGTCCTTTTTTATACCTCTAAGTATTCTTAGTAATGTGTACAGTTTCAGGATAATCGGTTGAGAAGGTTTGGCGTGAAAGCGTAACAAACTTACATTCACATTTATAATATTACTAGTGGACTAGACAATAGACATACGTACACACATCTTAAATTCGGAAATTTCAAACTTTTCGATTAACTTTGTGAATCTAAACAATTTAGGAGGAATTCAGTGACACACACGTACAGAAGAATTAAATTTATATAAAGATATATAAATATGTAAAACTAATATTCAATTCGTGTCTAGTCGGTCAGATCTCAAACAATCCAAAGAATCTTACGCTTAGATATTTATTTTTTCTCTACCCGCAGATTTCTTTCTGGGTTGCACGAGTTTTTAGCATATAAAGCAATCATCGTTATATTTTAGCCAATTTACGTTAAATCGTAATGAATACACTTAAACCTTCCTCATGGACCACTCAAGTAAAGTAAAAGTCTGTTGTTGTAATAATCAGTTTGGTAATCCGTTTAATACTTTTTGAGTTTATCGCGTATGGACAGAAACAGATAGACAGAGGCTGCGAGGGACTATTATTTTTAATGAGCATTAATGTATTAATTAAAACTTCATAAGATTTATATTGAGCCGATCGCTGTGTGTTCTAATTCAATATAATTGAGCAACCTCAGTCCTCAACCTTCAAATCCAGATACCAGCAATTTCATGGGTGAAATTGATAATTTTACGTGCGGACTTATCACGTGCTCGGCGCTGATGGTAGACACCGTGACGAAACCTGCATATATTCGAAATAATAACAAAAAGACTTAAAATATGTGTAGTCCGCTAATACGCAGTGGGAGCGGTCCGCATGGTGGGCTATGCCCTAATACCCTCCGAACACAGGAGGCCGTTGCCCAGCAGTGGGACTTGTATAGATCGCAACTATACTGTACACTTATAACTTACTTATAACAGTAATTATAATGAAACAAAAACTGACAAACACGCAAGTAAAAAAATCTTCTGCCACGTGTGCTGCCACGTTATAATCGTACATAGACTTAATAATAGACGACTCGTATCATTCGCTTAGTCCTTCCTAATAAAGAATAAATAAGCAAGTAACTGTTATCACTTACCAAAATTGAACTCGAAATATTTTAATAGGAATTTCGTAGACACGTCTTCCTGAAGCACGTCCGTCTGCCACGAAGGTAGTTTTCGAAAAGACCGTTGATTCATGATTGAAATGAAATGGCGGTTGATTCGATTGCAACGAACGAGCCGAAGTAGACGTAGGGATGCCGAAAAATATCGATATATTTTTTAAATAGATCCAAATTTTTAGCCGATATACCTTAATCTGACATATCAATATAAAAAAATTGAATATCAAAATCATATCTAAAACGATATATTTATTCAAATTTAATTCAGCTGAATATTAACAGATTCAAAGCCGTAAAAGATAAAAATTAACGAAAAAAAAAAACATTTGTATACTTATGTACGGACGTAAGAAGTTATACTTCTTTAACGTACCTAACAAAAGAAAAGAACTAAAAATTTTATACCCTGTGCCAGCACTCTTTGTGAAAAGGACATTAAATGATAACGGTTTAATTAGATAACTTGGAATTATAGGTAAACCTCAAAAAGTTGTTATTGGTTGCTATTGCGAAGTTAGTCGCTTTGCAACCAATTTCATCATCGCTTTTTGGATGTTAGTGTGCGCGCGCATTGTATACTTGTCATTTCTCACGCAAACATACGTAGATGTCTAGCTAACTTCAGGGCGTCGGTTTTTCGTGACGGTGTGCGCGCGCATCGTAAAAATTTATTAAAATCATTTAGGGATAAATGAAGCGCAAAAAGAAGTATAACTTCAAACATAATTACGGGTACTTCGGGAGTGCCGACAGAAGTGAAAAATTATTGTTTTGGCGCGTTAGACATTTTTAGACATTTTTTAGATAAATAAACAATTTCGAAGATATTTAAATATCTCGTGAATACCGCATTAATTGTACTTTTATATCGCATTTTGCTAACATTGCGTTGATTGGACATAGTAAAATCAAATTCTCTATTCAAAAATTCAATGAAGACACACTATAGCTGCGTCTCGTAACGGTATCTTGAGAACAGAGTACTATGTATATACGGCAAGTGTTGAGTCCAGAGATTTTATCTCATCTAAAAATATGCGTACCGCGCTAAAAGAAGTTTTCACTTCAAATACTGTTGTCTATGACCAGTATTGTCGTGGATGCAGTGTTGGATTTGCAATGAAGGTCTTGTTCAATAATATACCTAGAAATTTAGATTAATACAAGATAATTTTGAACAAAAAAAACCCGACTTGAAACAGAAAACTAAAAAAAACAATGTCTACGCTTATAACATTTGTGGATTGCCCTCGATTTCTCTGAAGATGCCATCTTCAGATCCGGATTTCTTTATCATGGTACCACCCTTAGGATATCTCCTTTCCAACAAAAAAAAAATCATTAAATTCGATTCATAAATGACGAAGTTATTCCCGAACACACATAAAAAAAATATATGTACGGTCGAATTGAGTAACCTCCTCCTTTTTTGAAATCGATTAAAAAGAAATTTGATTAAAATTAACAAATAATTAATCATTAACATATCTTTGTTTTTTTAAGATTTCTCATACATGAAAATAGTGTGATTTTGCAATAATAAAAAAATTTCGATATATCGAGGGCCATATCTTATCTTTTAAACGAGCAATTCTTGTATATAATATATATATATAACGGCTCCAGCGATTTTCATGAAATTTTGTATGTGCGTAGATTCGAGGAAAACAATCGATCTAGCTAGGATTTATAGAAAATGTACTTTTATCCCTGTTTTCAGGGAATGAAAAATATCATTAAAATATGACAGTACATTTCGCCGAAAAAAAATGTTATAATAGCTCGGTCGGTAATAGAGCGGCCCCAAAACAGACGGCCGAGGTTCGTATCACGATCGTTTCCAAACTCATTTTTTTTACTTTTTTAGATCATTTTCTTTATTTTTTATATTTTTTATTTCCAAAATACATGATTTACCAAAAAAAATCGAGCGAAGCTCGTTCCTCCAGGTACTTTATTTTTGTAAATGTCAACATATCGATATATTTCTTGACTTTCGGCATCCCTAAAGAAGAATGAAGTGAGGCATACTACACATTAAAAGAAATAAGGCGACTATATTATTAGTGGCAACATTTTTTGCAAAAATGAAAAAAGGAATTTAATTAAAATATGCATATATTTATATTTTTAAAAGTTCATTAATTATGATACTTTCAAAAGTAAAAAAAAAGTAATATTGTATAAATCTTTTGCATGCGTATGATTGTATGATGTGTAACATTTACGCATTAGTTAGGAATCAAAATATTGTCTTTATATTAATTTATGGTATTTAATGCTGCACCTATCTGGTTAGGTATAATTTTTTTTGTTACTTCACTTACCTTTTTTTTGTTTACGTGGGGGAAATGCCTACGCATAACCGGATTATATCTCTCGCACCGACTAAAACCCCTTCGATGTTCCACCTAGGCGCATATCGGCAGGGCCACGGGGACACACTTCCGTGACCCTGCCAGCGCTGGCCGCCTCAGCAGCCCCCTCCCAGGGATAAACTCCGCTCTCCACCAGGTAAGGCGCGCTGGAACATTCAGCACGCCTTCCTACTAAGCCCCTTTTTCATGGCCAACGAACTCCCTCGAGTTCGCTGACCAGTGGCCAATAAGCAGCAAACCTCCCAGCCCCCAGTGGCGGACCTGTTCTGTGGCTTACCACGTTTCGGCCGCGGAGGGTAGGGAGAATAGCGCACCGCAATACCAACACTCCACTCCCCCCACGGCCCCACCACCACTGCATCAGCGGTGCAGCCCCGCCGAGTCGCGGAGGTTAGGGCGCGGCCAAACGCAATACCGACATTCCTCTTCTCCGCGACTCCTCCTTAGTAGTATATATGACTAAAAATAAAAAAATACCTAGAACCTGATTGCAGTGATCCTTGATAGTCACCTACCGGGTCAATACGTTTGGACTTTTAACATAGCGCCATCTATTGCATACTTACTCAATCAAGCCGACCTTACACCACCATCCGTTAGAATCTAACTTACACATAATTATAGCTGTTTGTCATATATTAAACAAATAAATTGCATATGGTAATATATTTCTTATAATATGCATAACTATTCACCATTTAAGCCTGTTTGAGTCCACTACAGAACATAGGCCTCCCCCACAGACCGCCAAGAAGCACGATAAACAAGTGAAAGTACCTACGGAACACCTCGTGCAATGACAAACAAACAAAAATTTTAACAATAATTGTTTTACGTTCTATTTGATAAACGCCCCCAATAATAGTAATAGTCCTAATATAGTATATATATCCCCCAGTAATAGTCTTTCTCAAATATCTTCCATGTAGACACAACGATCAGTTACATTTTTATTTAATGTATAGATTGTTTGTCTGCTGTAAAGGAGATAACAACAGACGCGACAAAAGTACCGTATGTAAAATGTTTTTCATCTGTGTTGTAATTTTTAATCGGCCGTTAGATTAGTGGTTAAGGGCGCGAATCCGGAAGACGTGGATTCGATTTACGCAGTGGCGAAATATGTTTTCGTTTAATCTTAAGCGCAGAGATTAGCACTACAAAATTTTGTCCTGTACACACATAACTTTGTGAAAGTAAACCATTGTTGTGTATATAAATACATGACTTTGATTTATACATAGTATAAATCAAAGTCTGACAGTGCTGCTTTCAACACCCGGAGGCATGTTAACGCCTGTCGCAAGTTAATAGCAAAATTACGCACATTAGGACGAGTGTAATTTTATATAAAGTAAATAGATGTTCAATTAAAAGATTCAATTAAAAGTCAATTTGAACTTTAGTACCATACCATAAAGTGTTAGTGAACGGGTTTGGGGTGGGAAGGCAACACAATAATTGAGTGACGTTAGTATCGTGTAAATGTTAATGTCAATATTTGTTATTTTGTAATAATTTTTTACTAGGTGGGTGATTCAAGAGGAAGGTTTATATGTATAATACATTGCACCCGAGCGAAGCCCGGGCGGGTCGCTATATATATAATCGGAATCTCGGAAACGGCTCCAGCGATTTTCATGAAATTTAGTATGTGCATAGATTCGGGGGCGAAAAATCGATCTAGCTAGGTTTCATTTTTAGAAAATGTCCTTTTATCCCTGTTTTCAGGGAATGAAGAATATAACGTTAAATTTCGCCGCAAGAGAAAATGTCATAATAGCTCGGTCGGTAATAGGCTTTTTTTTAAAGTTCTTTCTTTTGTGAAAAACATCAGTTCATATTTTCTTATTATTATGTCGGTAAGATCGAAAAATATTATGCATATTTCATTACGCAGTAATTTGTATCTAATTTCCAAAATACACTATTTACCAAAAAAAAAAAAAACAAACCGAACAGCGGTCTTCCGGGTACTGTATCATTAATGCTGTTTTCGTAAATGTATTTTTTTTGTGTTAACGAATTATCGTCGTAAAACAATGTTTGAAATGTCTGCTAAGATAACAATAGATGCGCCAGATGCATTACTTGAAATGTGAAAAAAATAAACAGATAAAACATATTGAGATTTTCTTCGGTGTACCAATCAGTCACACAGTCTTGTATCTTGTATCTTGTATTAACTGATGTTTTTGCTTTCAGTCCCGAGACTATTAAAGCTTCATCTGACGCAGAACCGGTGGGCTAGCCAGAACCCAAGGGTTTGGGCCCTCCGCTGTGGGTAGGGCCACGCATGTGCTCATGCGTGCGTTTAACTACGGTGTGTCATCTAAGGGCCATCGAGGTCGTGGTTCGGACCGAAACCCCGATGGTCGTCGACTGTGCAATTAGCTAATCGGTGGTTGGGAGCGGTGAGAACCGCCCCGGAACGCAGGTGTACCTTGTGTACGCGTTGTGTGGGTCTCGCCGTGCTCGGAGGCGAGGGCGAACTGGTGTGATTGTTGTTACACTAACTGTGGGTGTAGTGTTATCCGGCGGGACCCCCGGCGGTGGGTCCATCGTATCTAAGTCCTCTTCGTCGACCGGGTCGATGAGGACGTTTCGTCGATAATTTGTGCCTTAAGGGCATTTTACTGTTAGCGTTAGTTAAATTGTGTAGCCGGCCGGAGACGAACGCGGCTCTATTGCGAATGTTATTAATGTGCGTAGTAAATGACATACGCGAGTCGAAAGTGTGTCACACAGTGTTTCGTCTGGTGAGTGAGGTAGCCGGGGCCCACTTCATTTAAAGGTGGCAACGAATTTGCAACCCTTCGGGTGTTGCGTATTTCCATTGGGGGGGGGGGGGGGATCACTTAACAAAGTATTTATGAAGTCTCTTAAAAAAAGTCATTTGGCTTAGTCATTAAAAGCACGAATCCGAAAGACGGTTCCCGCAGCGGCGAATATCTATTTCTTCTACAAATTTTAATGTTCGATCTTAAGTGTAGAGATAAGCACTATAAACATTTAAATTAATAAACCTTCTGGTTGAAACTGGTGCTTTCAACGCCCGGGGGCATGTTAACGCCTGTCGCAAGTTAATAGCAAATCTACGCGCATTAGGATAATTGTAATTTTATGTAAAGTAAAATAGATTTTCTGTTTAGTTATAACATTTTTGTTAAGGAAAAGTGGCTTCCTCTGACAAAAGTACTTCTCTACCTAATAGGGGAAGTCAACACTTAAATCGTGGAAAAAAAAAATAAACATCTATTTTATTTTATTTTCTATCTACCGACTTATGTTAGTTAGATTCATTAAGCTTTCACATTATACGCCTTCACCACGTTAATCTTTTTATTTCTTAAATTCCGGTATTTTTCCCACAATATTTCTTATTATGCAAAATTTTTCATAATCACCATTATTAAATTAATCATTTCAACCTGTTTAAGTCCACTACTGAACATAGTCCACGATAAACAAGTACTCGGATTGGTCGTGAATTTAAATATGTATTTTTATTGTTTTTTAGTTTTAAGATTTTTTTTATATAATTAACTGTGAAGTCTTCAAGTAAATCATTCTACACAGCAAAAAGTTGAGATCATTTTTTTCTCAAGATATCCTCCTCCAAAAATATACTATTAAATTAAAAGTAAGCTAATTATTTTAATTTTCGTTGAAGGTTTTATTACATTTTGGAAAAGCTACAAAACTGAAAACTAAATGCTTTTGAGAAGAATAAATCGTAAGAATATCACATAAATATCTTATTCTTGGAATGTAACCAAATTTCAGCGTTATGCAAAACTGAGGTAATGTTTGAAAGTAAAAGTAATAAGATAATAATAGAATTTGTAGCAATCTCTTTGAAAATCTCTTGTGATTTTGAAATTAAATGTTAATTTTATAAACAATTCCATCTATTGATATAGCTAGGAACTAAATTACATGCATCTACTTAGAATTTGACAGCTGCGCGTGAAAAACAGAAACAGATTCAGATATATAAAAGTACTCTTTGAACAGAAGATGAGAAATAATGTTGGCGTTTAGTTTTTTTTAGTTCTATTAGCTATAAAATAAATACATTAGACGATTTTAAGTAAAATATAATAAGTAGTGAGTAGGTAAGTATTAACATGAAAATACGATGTGTACAACACGAAACCTTATTACTTAAACTATATCATTACGGTGTCAAAAATAGTGCACTTAAACTTATCAAATCATATTTAGAACAGAGAATTCAGAAGATACACGTAAATGGCTCATATTCACAGGGATCCCCGCTTAAAATGGGAGTACCACAAGGGTCTATTTTGGGGCCTTTTCTATTTTTAGTTTATATAAATGACTTACCACATGTGGTGCAGGATCTGAAAAACATAGTATTATTTGCAGACGATACTTCTCTTATTTTTAAAATTTGTAGAAAAACTAGTAACTACGATGACATAAATAACACTCTTCAACTAATTCACAATTGGTTCACTGTAAATAACCTAGTACTGAATGCTAAATGTATTAAATTTACTTTGCCAAACGTGAAAAGTAATGATGGTTTAGGAATTGTATTGAATAATGAACGGCTTGATTTGGTTGACAGTACAGTATTCTTAGGGATAACTATTGATGCAAAACTCCAATGGGGTCCCCATATATCTTCTCTGTCAGGAAGGCTTAGCTCGGCTGCATATGCAGTTAGAAAGATTCGACAGTTAACTGACGAAGCAACGGCCAGATTAGTTTATTTTAGCTACTTTCATAGCGTTATGTCTTATGATATCCTGCTATGGGGCCGAGCGGCTGATATTGAATCCATCTTCATTTTGCAGAAGAGAGCTGTTAGAGCAATTTATCAACTTCGCTGTAGGGACTCGCTTAAAAAAATATTTAAGAGGATACAGATTTTCACGGTTCCATGTCAATATATTTTTGCAAATATTATGTATGTTAGGAAGAATATCCATGACTTTAGTAAATATTCTGATATTTATGACCGTAATACAAGAAACAAGAATAATTTAGTTCTTCGTCGCTGTAGACTAGCTAAGGTTAGGACTTCATTCGTGGGGCTCTGTGTGCGCTACTACAACAAAATTCCTGATGATATTTTAAATCTACCGGACAAAAAGTTCAAATTTATTGTAAAGCAGACACTGCTTAAAAAAGCCTATTATAAGTTAGATGATTATTTAAATGACAAAGAGGCTTGGTGTTCCGATACTCCAGCACGGCATGAGAGACACATATTATAAGACATATTGTAAGACGTCGAAAAACGGTTTGAAAGAATCTTACTTCGAATAAATGATTTTGACTTTTTGACTTTTTTGACTTTTTTGACTTTTTTGACGATTCAGAATTTTTTCTTACATTGTAAGTATATCAATTTCTGCTACCAATTACGATAACTATGAAATCTGCACTGTAAAAAGACTTTTCTTGACTTTCGTAAACAAGTAACATCGTGATTTTGAAATTACGAATGATGACGAAGACGATACCAAATGACGAATTCTATACGACCCAGCATTTATGTGAACGAATGATTTTATTTTTTTATATCCGGTAATCACGTAATATAACTGACCGCCTACTAGCTTCCCAGCTTTTAGTATGTAAAATAAATACATAGTAACCATATAAGAGTTGTGGTGCCGGCACCAATGAAGTTTTTAACTTTAAGTGCTGACTTATCACGTGCTCCGCGGTGAGGGAAAACATCGTGAGGAAACCTGCATATTTTCGAAATAATAACAAAAAAAAATTATATATTTCGAAGATATGTGAAGTTCGCCAATCCGCAGTGGGGCCGCGTGGTGGACTATGCCCTGATACCCTCTGTATAGAATAGGCCTTTGCCCAGCAGTGGGACATGTATAGGTTGTTACTTTTATATAAGAGTTGCATTTAAACACCCGAAATTTTTTTTCTATTTTCAAAACATCTACAGCATGTAAAGATTCTTAAATGACATAACATGTAATATTGCGTAAATGTTACACGTCATACAATCAGGCGTATACAACAGATTTTACACAATAGTAAAAAATTGTATTTTGTATAAATTCTTAAAATAAAGATTAATTATTTATTTTTGAAAGAAATGTTGCCAGTACTAATATTGTCGCGTTACTTCTTTTGACGTATGGTATGGTCTTCCTTAGTTTCGTTCCAATCGACCGTCGTTTCAAAGTCAAAGGTCTTTTCGAAAACTACCTTTGTGGCTAACGGACCTACTTCAAGAAACGCACTCGTGTCCACGAAGGTCCGATTAATATATTTCGAGTCCAATTTTGGTAAGTTCTAGAGTTACTTGCTTATTTATTTCTTATTAGGATCGGATTAAAGTAAATTGGCTCAAATATAACAACAGTTAATTATATTACTATTTAGTACGTTACCATTAAGTAAGCGATCTGCGGGTAGCGAAAGAAAAATACACGTAGGATTTTTTGGATCGTTTGTGATCCGTTCGTATTAGACACGACATAAATACTCATTTTATATTATATTTTATGTATATAAGTAAGCAACCTGAGTTCGATCCCCGGAGCCGTCACTAATGAAATAGTTAATTTTAAGTGCTGATTTATCACGTGTTCAACGGTAAAGGAAACCATCGTGAGGAAAATACATGTTTCGAAATTATAACAAAAAATATTTCGAAGATATGTGAAGTTCGCCAATGAAAATACATAAGCCCTAATCCCGTGTACCATTAATACCCTCTGCACATAGGAGGCTTTTACCCACCAGTGGGAAAAATACAGGCTGTTACTTTACTTATATACAGAACGAACCAAGGGTGGATCCAGGGGGGGGGGGTCATGGGGGTCATGACCCCCCCCCCCCCCTGGGCTGAATCTAGGACCTAGGTGGACCACTAATTAAAATTGTTTAACATAATGTTTTAATATATTTTTTGCCACATTATAGATTTTATTAAGTACCTTCAGTATTTAATAAAATAATATAATATTTTAACCGACTTCAAAAAGAAGAGTTTCTCAATTCTATTGGTAAATTTTTTTTCGATGTATGTACACCGATTACGTTGAGATTTATGATCCGATTTACGTGATTCTTCTTTAGTTTGATGCAGAATAGTTCCCATTCGGTCCCATAAAAATTTACCATAGTTTGGCCAAGTAGTTTTAATTTTATGAACATTCTCATATCTTATCCTTTAAACGAGCAATTCTTGTATATATTTATATATATATATAATCGGAATCTCGGAAACGGCTCCAGCGATTTTCATGAAATTTAGTATGTGCGTAGATTCGGGGGCGAAAAATCGATCTAGCTAGATTTCATTTTTAGAAAATGTCCTTTTATTCCTATTTTCAGGGAATGAAAAATATAATTCGAATATGACGGTAAATTTCGCCGCAAGAGAAAATGTCCTAATAGCTCTGTCGGTAATCGGGCGGCCCCAAAACAGACGGTCGTGGTTCGCGTCACGATCATTTACACATTTATTTTTTTACTTTTTTTTCGATTCCAGATCATCGTTTTCTTTATTTTTAATTTTTTGTCGATGTGTTATTTTGTTATTTTTTTCCCTTCTTTTTTAAAGTTCTTTCTTTTGTGAAAAACATCACTTCATATTATTACGTCGGTAAGATCTAAAAATATTATGCATATTTCATTACTCAGTAATTTGTATCTAAATGTAATTTCCAAAACACACGATTTACCAAAAAAAAAACAAACCGAGCAAAGCTTGGTCCTCCGGGTACTTTTTAATTAAAAGCCCCATGAAGGAGTTTTTATGTAACGCGATTTAATATTTTTTTTAATTCAAATTTCATTTAAATTTCTAAATGGTATTGCGAATTTATTAATATGCACGATACGAAATAATGTTTTTTACGATACGAAATTACATTTTTAAAACGTTTATGTATGCCAAAGTATTAAGTGAATAAGTCCATTTTTATTGACGTAAAACATAACCGACTTCAAATATCTCACTCTGTATTCATTTTATATATTGATTTTTAGGATTTCCGGAGCCCAAGAGTACAAATAAGAAAAGTATCTTCAAAATCGGTTCACTCAGACGAAAGTTCTGAGATAACAATTATAAACAAAGACAGTCGAATTGTATTTTTAAAAATTATGATCAATAGAAGAAAGTTGTAAAATTGAGGCAGATCTGAGCAGAGCCTGAAAAGAAGGCAGCTGGTGTCCTGCATATTAAATACTACAGGTAAAGTAGCTTGGTATTGTTTTTCGGGTTCCGTACCCAAAGGGTAAAACGGGGTCCTATTGACTCCGCTGTCTTTTCTGTTTATTCCTATGTTTGGTGAATTAACTGCGCCAGGTATAATTTGTTAATATACGAAAATTATCGATTTTGTCACATAAAGTTATCGATACCGTATAGTCTTTTATTTTAACGTGACGAGGTGGCAAGCGGGCTCGCTCGCAACCGCTGACTGGCGATGAAGTTACGTGATAACCGCCCCCGATTGACATTTGTAACACGCGTTGGGTTGCAGATGTCTTGCAGCCTTTTAAAGTGGGCCCCGGCTACCTCACTCACCAGACGAAATGCAGAAGTACAACTTCCACTCCACAAGGTCTTCTGTGAGGTCGTGGTATTTACCCAGACGGACCTGCCCATTCGTACAACACCCGAAGCTGTTGCGTGCCACAGTTAAGGCGCTGTATGCAGTGAATTTTTAACTATTTGGGTGGTGAAGTATGAGGAAGCGGAGGAGGGGTAACGCCGCTTAGCGGCGCGCAGCGCGCGAGTTTCGTCGACGCGCCTTAACAAAATTAAAAACAACGTCTAAACAAGTCGTCTAACAACGTCTTAACAAAATTAAAAACAATATACGTTTTTATTTTTTTTTTAATTAAAATATTACATTTTTCACCTTAAAACGAAAATCAATCTGTTACGAACACGAAAAATAATTGTTTTATAATTTGTTTATTTTCAACATTTTATGAAATAAAAACAAAATAATTAACAAATTAAAATTGGAAAAAAATGTACCATTCAGTAAGGTTTGAACTTGGGACCACAGTAATTGTTCACCTACCATGACGCTCGGACCATAGGTTACACGATATCTGTGGAAGGTGACAAAATTTCGATTCTACCTAGAACTGTTGTCGTTTATCGATAATTTTTTAAATATAATTTCATTGAGGAATTAATATAACGTAGTAAGTCTTTCACGTTTAAAGGATAAATTAAAGATATAAAGTTTAAGAAAATATGTAATAAAAAATCGTATTCATATTTTCTGCCGTCGGGACTATGAAATTGCCTCAAATATTTTTGAGCTATTACTTTAAATCAAAATAAATAATTATTCGTTTATTTATTGTTTTGTTGTAAGAAATATCATTTGCCTTTATTAATTTATTTGACAATAAGATGTACATATTTTTAATCAATTCTAATCCGTTTCCTGATAATTTAAAATAATTAATAGGAAGTTTTTCCAAAATTGTTGATTGCTTTCTCATACTTTATATTTGTTTGTTTACTATTCATATAATAATATAAAAGTAAAATACGATCATGGTTTATAAAAGATATTATAGTTATCATCTGTGTACATTTTCGAAAGCCTTCCATGATATCGATAGTATCTATAGTATCCTACGGCCCACCACTACACACAACTAGGTAATTAATGACTTGGTCACGCGGCTTGTCGACGAAACTCGCGCTCTGCGCCCCGCTAAGCGGGGCTTACCCCTCCTCCGCTTCCTTATGCTTCACCACTGCGTACAGCGCCGCGAGTGATCACATAAAGATGTTCTTGTTCGGATCAAGAAAATTTGTTATTATATTATTAATGCCACAATAAATTTTTTTAAGAAAATAAATACGTTGCCATATAATATGATTGCCACTTCTGAAAATTACAAAATACAAATACACATAATACAAGTTCCTCGGGTTCTGGTTAAACAGAAGCAATTACTCTATTTCAGTTGCGGAAACTGGAAGCACGGTGGGATTTGGAGTCACGCTTGTTGCCGGTTTCAGTACTGGTCCAGCCGTTCCTGAGAAAACCGGTGGGTATTATTTACCAATTTTTTTTTATGTCGGTATAATGGCCTACCCATATGCAACCCTTTGCGTACGAGTTCGACTCGACTGTTTATTTTTTTATTTGTGTATTTTTTTAATGCTTCTTTATTCCTTATTTAACTCTGGAATTGATTGTTGCTATCTATTTTTTTCATTTATTATTCTTGCTCATCATTGTATTTACCTGTTATAATGCCGTGATACCTAATAAGAGTTGTGTATCAGAATTTCTACGTACACCTTATTTTTTAAACGAATTCGAATTAATGTACTGCTGGTGTTCTTTTAAAATAAGTAAGTAAATTGAGTGGCAGATTTTTTCCATGTATATAATTATAGTATACACATAATTAAATAGAATCATCTTGCGTGTTTCAGGCACTGTTTAACAACAGCGTTTGTTCTCTTGCCTGTTAACAGCTAGAGGTAAAAACTTTTGTTCCGTTTTCTCTTCTCGTCACCATCTGACACCAATAGCTCTTACTTTTAGCCACAAGGTTTTCAAGAAGAGGTTGTTTATTGCTGTTTAGCGATAAGACCGCCTTATTTGCCTACCTCATAAGTTTTTCTTTCTGTAACATTTTTACAACTTTTTCTGTTTTTATGGTGATCAATAAAGCATATACAAACGAGTGCTTCTAAAATTTCTCCCCAAAAAGTAGGCTTCAACATTTATATGGTTTTGTTAATATAATGATCAAAATTACCGTATCAACTTAATAATTTTGAATGCATAACTGACAATCTTTATATATATAAAAATTTCGTGTCACGTTGTTTGTCTGTGATGAACTCCTAAACTACGGAACCAAATCTAATAAAATTTTACACACACGACCCGATTGGCGTAGTGGGTAGTGACCTGCTTCTTGCGCCAAAGGGTGTGGGTTCGATCCCCACTACTGGAGAAATATTGTGTGATGAACAGTGTTTTTACAGCGTCTGGGTGTTTATATATTTATAATAGTGTCACGGGACTCCTGGCAGATGTGAAACATCGACATTATTTTGTAAAAGTAATATGCAGAAAAGAACAGATTGTAATAGGAACTAAACATGTCATAATGATAAAATAAAATCTTACGATTATTTTTCCAGATAACGATGACTATTTATTGAATAAACATTTATTTTCATTAAATACAAAAATTTACGAATTTATTTAAAATCGTGACTACTTAATTCGTTTAATCAGTGATTTCGGTAAAAGTACACACAATTAATTAAAGTTAATTTAATTAATTAATAATTAATAAATAATTATTAACAATTAATTTAAATTTGAGTAATTAATCGTACACACTACTGCATATAGACTGTATATATATATATACAATCATATAGAAATCGGTTTTACGTGCGGCTATAGATGTTTCACATCAAAAAGTATGTTTATCCGTTATGTAGTGCCCAATACAAGCGTTGCTTAGTTTGGGACAAGAGAACGTTGTGTTAAATGTGTAAATATTTATTTGGGGGATATTCATTTGATTTCTCGTCTGATTGGGTTTATAAATATTTATTATAAAATTATAAAATATTTATTATTATTATTTGAACTCTGCGTGCAGTTTGATCAACTTGAGAGGTAGGTTAGATAATTTATATCACAATTTATAGTCGCAATATTTTTTTATTGCAAATTATTAACCGACTTCAAAAGGAGGAGGTTATTTGTGTATTATAATTATGACAAAGAGTTATAATTATGTGTTCCATGTGATTCTAACAGATGGCGGTGTAAGATAAATTTGTCGGCTGGATTGAGTGAGTATGTTTGTATATAATAGATGGCCCTATGTTAAAAGTCCAAACGTATAGATCCGGTAGGTGTCACTGCAATCGAGTTCTTGGTTTTTAGTTTTTTCGCGTTTGGAAATACAATTGAAACCGGTAACAACAGATTTTGCGCAGACAAAGTTGCGCAGGCCAGCTCGTATTTACGAGTAGATATATATAAAAATCAGTGTGTTCATGTATGTTTTCGATTTACCCCTAACTGTGGTAGCCCCACGCCATATTCTTAGCTGTTGCACGAATGTGCCACGACCTCTCAGAAATCCGGCGTGAAGCGCAAGTGTTATATATAGTTCTGCGTTACGTCTGTTCAGTGAGGTGACCGGGGCGCACTTTATTAAACAAATGTGGCAACGCATCTGCAACCCTACGTGTGTTGCAAACGTCCATGGGTGGCGGTTATTACTTAACATCAGGTGAACAGGGAGCTTGCTTGCTACCTTTTCGTATAAAAAAATAAAAAAATGGCTGAACTAATTTTGAAGCTATATATGAATCGAATCAACAAGTTTTTTTTGGATAGTCTTACATGTGCGAAACAACGGGGGGGGGGGGGGGGGGGGGGGAGTTGCTAGTATACTATAAAGATTCTAGTACATATTATATTTCCACGCCGTATTAGTACAACTACTCCCGAAAAGATT